>CM070514.1:39544502-39844502 GCA_036346375.1 Guadua angustifolia
TCTTTGATACGCAGTGAAGCGAGGAGATGATCGTGGTGTGTGACGAGGACCGAGACTAGGATGGGATTTCGAGGTCGAGTCGGTCGAGATGTCATGGATGGTCGTGCTCTAGCTTGGGCGCATAAAGATGGTGAAGACATGGAGCGGATAAGTTCTACGCAAATTTTGTCCATGGTGTGGATTATGCGTGTGTCTGTTTAAGTTTTGGGCTCCATGTGTCATTAGGCCAATGGATATGTATGCATGTATTTAAGAAGATATTAGGGTTTGGTGTATGGAACCGGAACATAATTAACGAGATTGCTTTTGCGGCGGCTGGAGCCTCGGCCGTTTTGATGCGACTATTGTTTTTGTGCTGCATACGCATGCATGCAGCGAAAAGAGCGTGAGCGACTAGATAATCGGCGCCATTGTGTTTTCTTGGGGCCGCTTCTTGAAGTCTGTGGCGTGCATGCATGCAGCAGGAGCTTTGTTTGCTTGTGTTTCCGAGCCGTGACTAGAAAAAAGACGATTGGAGGCTTCTTGCATGGATATGTTTTGACGTGATTTGTTCTGGCGACTAGAAGTTGATCGGTAGGTGTTGCTCTTGTTCCTTGTGGTGAGTTTTATTCATTGCGCCGTGAAGCTTGAGGCGTCTTCTTGCTAGAAGATTGGTCGCTTTTCTTTGAGGTTTTGTCCGCGCTTTGAGGTGTTTTAGTCGGCGTAGTTGACGATTGTAATACTTTTCATCTGAAGGCGCTTTGGTCTCAGCGCAAGGTGAATTCTGTTCTTCATTCTTGATCTTCATTTAAATGTCTATTTTATTTTCAGATTGACTCATTGCTTCACCGTGATAATTTTGATTTGATCTATTCAAAACCTTTCTAGGACATCAAGTAATTGATTTGAAAAGTTTTATGGGTTAATTCCTCATAAATCCTGATTAATCTCGTAATTAGGGTTAGATTAATTTTCGTCATTATTGATACAATAAAATTGTGAAGGTAATATCTTTAGATCCGTAGATCCGATCAAGTTGATTCCTGTTGTGTTAATTTGGAAATTAAATCTAGTTTCTACAGTTAAAATTTCACATCAATCCAATAGTGGGATCTTGGTAATTACTGTTTTAGTGAACGTTGGTTAATCTATTTTTGTCGAAACCGAAGCAGTTTTTCCTATGTTATTTAGGCGGTTTAAAGAATCATTAAAAATTTGTTTTAGCTTCCGCTCAATTATTCACCCCCTCTGATTGACGCCATCCGATCCTACAACAAATTGCTCTATTTTTCTTAGGAAATCTCCATGTTGTTCATTTATGTGTTGGTCTTGAAATTTTTGGTGAATCTGAGTATCTGACTATTGCATTCTGAATCTTAAGCTTTACTGAAACACACCAAATCTCCTGATAAAACACTGGGCAAGTGAATAAAAGGATTAGCACTATCATTATGTCACTGAGGCTAGCTACCCATTCACCATTGTTCTCTTTATTTATTTACTTAACACAAACCATCATACTTGCGTAGAATTTGCTGCCGAAAAGGATTGTCCCTCTAGATGTACAGTATTTGCGCAAACAGTAGATCCTTCACCTCAAGTTCCTCCTGTAAAGCTGGGTAATGCAGGAGAATGTTTGCACTCGTCATCAAGACCTGGTATGTACAATAAGTTGACATCAAATATGACAGGGCTACTTCGAGCTACTCTTGGCCTTCCAGGAGCACTACAGGAATCTGGAAAATTAGCGTCGGCCATATTAATTAACGTCGGCCAAGGAATAAGCCGATGTTAATTAATTAATTAACGTCGGCTGACAGGAGACCGACGTTAATTATCTAATTAACGTCGGCTTATTCCTTGGCCCACGTTAATTAGCTAATTAACATCGGCTAAAATGCAAGGCCGACGTTACTTGTTGAGATAAGGTAACGCTTGATCGCCTTCGCCGCCTAATCGCAGCTCACGAAAATCCGCATAATCGCTCGCCATACGCGCCGCTACCGCCCGCGCACGCCCGCCATTCGCCGCATCGCCCGCCGCCCGCCGCTTCGCCGCGCATCCCGCCGCCCGCCGCCCGCACGCCGCGCCGCCGCCGCCCCTACGCCATTGCGCCCTAGCCTCCCCTCGCCGCCTCGCCTCCCAGCCGCCCTTGCCTCCCCCACGCCACGCCGCCCGCCTCACCGCCGCCTGCGCCATACGCCCACGCCAAGACCGCTTGCGCCAGGCCGCTTACCACGCCTTGCTTCTCACTTGCCCGTCCCCGCGCACGCGTCGGCGCATTCCGCCCACGCCGGCGGCGACCTCGTCTTCGGCGGCGACCCGCCCAAGGCGTCCTCCTCTCTCCAAGGCCACAAGCTTGAAGGTCGTCCTGTTTCGCTTATGGATGCATGGCTCTGTAATTAGTTAATTAATGGGGTATTTGTTAATTAACGCCGGCCAAAAACCCCGCCGACGCGTTAATACTTGCAATAAGGCTCCGTGAACTTGATTGTTAGTTGGATTGCTCATGCTAGTCAACGCATTTTGTCATGTTTTGTTTAGCATTGCGTGAAGTACCTTGTTGAGTAATAGATATGCGACTTTTGTTTAGCATGCACTAGTTGTATGGGTTATTTAGTGGCTACCTCAAGATTGTGCAAAGAGCATGCACTAGTTGTATGCTTTTGCTTATGTTGCTTGTGACCGTGTATTTTGTCATGTTTTAGGCATAATTATTATTGATAATGACTTATGCCTTGTGTTTCTGTTCTAACACTTTAAGTGTGGCCACTTTTGGATTGGTTTCGTGATCATCACACTGTTAATTAGATTGATATGGTTTTGGAGTGGTAACATGATGCAAGACGCGTGGGTGAGTAATGAACTAATGATGAATATGTTGGTAGAGGCATGACAAAATACATAGATAAATTTGATATATTGATTTTGTGCTTATAAATATATATTTGAGTAATGGATTATCATCGGATTTTTATTTTTGATTTGAAATCACATAGTGTCACGAAACCTATCGTCACCCGTTTGGATCGGCATGTCTCACATGTGTCACATGTGAGATGTCTTTGTTCGAATTGTCCTTTTTGGATGCCTCGGAGTGGATGACAAAGTCACGGTATTTATGACGAGCCACAGTGCGAATAAAATTTGGCGTCATAACCTGTTGTTCTCCTCGCACCATATCCGGCGTGCAGGTGGAGAACAATGGGTTATGTCATTAAATTTCATTCGACTCGCAGCTCGTCATAAATCGCTTTGTCGACCACTCTTGGGTGGGTTTAGGACATATCCTTTCCTATAGATGTAGGGTCGTGATATATAGAAACAAAATGAACCTTATAACTGTTGATTTAACCTATATAGCCTCAAGTATGGGTGACGACAGCCGATGTTAATTAGTAACCCTGGGGCTGTATTTTCGTCCGACAAAACTCCGGCAAAATCACTAATTTACGTCGGCCAAATCTAAGCCGACGTTAATTATCCCGGCAATCGCTAATTAACGTCGGCCAGGCCCAAGCCGACGTTAATTAGTAATTATCATCGGCCAATCGGGGGCCGACGTTAATTATGGGGGTCACGGCAGTAATTATCGTCGGCCTAACTAGGCCGACGTTAATTGCTAATTAACGTCGGCAGCCGATGTTAATTATCTAATTAACGTCGATTAACTATCGTGGGCCAAAAGCCGACGTTAATTAGTGATTTGCCGACGTTAATTACGATTAACGTCGGCAAATCGCTAATTAACGTCGGCTTTTGGCCGACGTTAATTTGCGGGTTTACTGTAGTGGAGCTGAAGTAAGCCCCTTAGGAAATGCTAACTGTTCAGATAAAAAAAAAAGAAAATCATCATTATCCTGTCCAGATCTCCAGGCTACGAAGAAACAATGCCAAACAGCTAATTTTGTCTTGTTTTCTGCATTGTTTTCTTAAATATGGTGAGATATGAGATTACTTACTGGACCAGGTATATACAACCGACGTAGTCCTCCAACCTTCATTGTCAAAATCCCTTCATCAAGTCCCTTTATCACCTAATATTACCAAACAGATGAATGAGAGAGTATAGCACCATGTCAAATCTGCTACTTTGATGTTGCAAATTGAATACAACTAAGTCCAGATTTCCCAGGGTAAGCAATGAAGCAAAACTACTTAAGTCTACCATTGCAGATGATTAAAATGAGCATGAATTCATTCAGTTGTTCTATCAGCAAGGATTATATCCATTGGTAGTGAAGGTGAGCGCTGTGATTGCTAGATTCTGATAAGTTTATAGTAGTATGACTGCATGACACTTCAGTAGCAATATTTCAGAAGGGCATGCTATGCATCAGAACATGCAGAAATACCTGTCCTGAACCAACACGGAATATGTAGGGCTGGCCTTTCTCCAGTGAACAGCACAACATATAGTGATAAGAACAACAATTGCTAAAGAAATCATTTTTTTTGTTTGCAACTTCTGAACAGGTATAATTTAAAATTATTGGCCTTATGTTAATAAAGATACAACTATGATCCAGCTGAATGGCACGAACCAAATATTCAGATCTCTCACCTGTCGAATATCTGTCCATTTGGTACCATGCAACATAATTTGCAGCAACCTACATGGTAACGAGCAAACAATATTGAACCATTGGTTAATACATGTTCAGTAAAAACAGATTCAGGAACATAAATCTCATCAGAACTTCCCAAATTCCAATTGAGGGTGAGCACCTGGAAACCAATGGGTGGACTTGGCCCCTCGCCCACTTTGATATCCTTGTACTGCAAACCAGATTCTGTAGCTACCATAGGCACCTGGAAAGCAAAAGGAAAGCTACTGTTGGGACGAGTTAGTTATCCATACTGACGAGGTGCTGAGATTACAGAGTTTCAATTATTCTTTAACCTAAAAAGCACTTCCACCCTTTAGAAACGTATGCCGTTTTAAAGCGTGTAGTTAAACTTTTTAAACTTTAATACCTATATAAAGAACTAATTAGATTGGTCAAATAAAAATGGTATCATTAGATTAGTTATTAAAAATATTTTAATAATATAATACTTTTATATATTTAATGAATATATATATATATATATATATATGAAAATGATTTCATACTCTTGGGTGTACGTTACTCTCACCTCTAGTATACCATTTAAATGATGTTGTTACACTTCCTTATCCTTTTAAGTATACTCTAATCTGATTATAAGATACTCCAAAGTGAGTTCTATGAAAAATTTCATTAAAGTCCACCATTTATAACATGATTTGTTTATATATTCCTTTTATATGCGGAAAAGGAAAAAGGTACGTAGCAAAAAAAATAAAGGGCTTTGATGAATTTTTTTCAACCATAACGCATTGGAGTATCTTAGAATTATTACTGGAGTATACTGAAATGTGGGAGTACGTACACCCAAGAGTATGGAATCATTTTCCTATATATACAGTGATATTCAAGACACCTCATTCATTTTAAGGACAAGAAAATCCCATAATAATTCTAAATTCTAAAAATTCTCACATTAATCGGAAGAAAAATAGAAGGATTTCCACCACTTATTATGGTGGGGCCAAATTATAACGGTGCAAATTAATCATATATAACAAATATAATTGTATTTCAATTATTAGAAATAGAGTTGTATATCAAATAAAGGATCTCCACTATTTATTTTGGTAGGGCAGATTATAACGGTATAGATTAATCATATATAATTGTATTTCAATCATTGGAAGTAGATTTACATATCAAATAAAGGATCTCTACCTCTTATTTTGGTGGGGTGTCAGGTTCGGCCAACACTTTACCCGTCGTGGCTGCACCTGACAAGCTTTTCGGCCGGTTAAGGCCCAATAGATCAATGACTCCGTTTAGCATTAAATTCTAGGTTTAAGAGTTTGAGTTTGTTACAAGTTATGGATTGTATTAGAGTCCAAAGAGGTATTGTCCTGCTTAGCATCGGCTATATAATAGCCACCCATGAAAGCAATAAAATCTAAGCAGCAGAATATTTCTGTGAATCTCATCTCTTATTTCTACTCTCGCGTGCGGCACGGCAAGGCCGTGCAGCCGCCGAATCAACGGCGCCGACCAAGCGCCGACTGAAGCCTTTTGCGCGACGTTCCGTGCACCACTACAACCTCCGCAGTAGCGCACGCAACATGGGGCCAGATTATAACGGTGCAGATTAATCATATTTAAATAGAGTTATATAATAAATATAATAGTATTTCAATCATTGGAAGTAGAGTTGTATATAAAAGACAATTGTATCATAATATCTAGACACACAGTTGTGCGGGTAAGTCTACTAGTTTATATAAAAAGTAATGGTCAAATTTACATGTTGAAGACCGTGTTGATGTTTAAAATGTCGTACATTCTTGAACAGAGGGAGTATGTAACCACACTGAACAGACCACTTGGTGAATAAAGTATTAAACAGCCCTAAAAAAGGAAGTAACGAGCACTGCTACAATATTGTCACTTCACACAATGACTGTCCTATCCTATACTTGGTGAACAAGATCATACATAGATCAAAGTTTCAAGCAGATTCCAAATTTTCTGAAACCAATATCTTAATGATGTTATCTTCGCAAAGCATAAACCAAGAATGACAATATACAGAAGTCTCAACGTACATTTTCGAGCTCCTTTTCGCAGTCGTCTTCGCAGAGCTTGGGTTTCTCCTCCGGTGGCAACCCGGCGGCGATTGCACATCAACTGCAGCCGACCAAAAGCCTAAGGTAGACACCCCGAGAGCAACCACTCCGAGCATGCTCCTCCTGGTACTACTGATCACGCAGCTGTCAGTTCCTCCACATTGCGCAGCGCTTCCACTGGCAACCTTGCAGCAGCATGGTGCTTTCTGAACTCAGCATCCTGCAACCTCTGAACGCCTTACCGTCGCGAAGCCACGCCCTGGAGGCGTATCTCGGCCCTGTGCACGTACAACCAACCAACCCCGTAAGGCCAGGAAGTCATGGGTTACCCAAGGGGAGAAGAAGCGGCGAGGCAGAGGCCCATCGTAAACGCAAAGAAACAGGGCAACATTAAACATTCCACTATTTTTTTCTCTTGGTACACCACTTAGCACAATGATACGTCAGTAATCATGGAGTCAACAGGAGAGTGAGAACAAAGTCCACTGGTTATCTCGGGAGACGTTATCGAAATCAAAGAAAGTTGGAGGATTGGGTTTCAGAGTTCTTTATGCGTTTAACATAGCAATACCGGCCAAGCAAGGACGGAGATTACTGCATTGTCCCGATTCTTTACGTGCATAAATCTTTTTTTTGAAAGACAGCAGGGCTGTAATTTATATTAGAGGGAGATAGAAAAAACAGAGGAGTACAAGGCGTAGGATGCTGCACCTAGAGAGTTTTACAAGAGGAGAAATAAGAGGAGAAAGAAAAAAAAAGGAAAAGGGAAAGGGAAAAAAGGATTCAGGTTCGTCGATCAATCAGATTTTTTAGGTGATCCGCGCCAGCGGTAATCCAGTTAGCCGCCTCATCTTTGATGGACTGAAAACTCTGTTATTTCGTTCTTTCCATCATTGCCAACAAATTAATATGGTGAGAGTTGCAGCGCCTTTACGAAACCCCGCGTGGCTGTTTATCCGATGTTGGTTCCAATCTTGGAAGGTTGCAGTTTTGTCCCAACGGTCCGGGAGGAGAGACGGTAGTCGTATCCATCTTGCAACAGCTGTCTATAATTGCTGAACTTTGGGGTAATCTATGAACAGGTGGTGGACTATTTCAAGGTTTCGACAGCACATCGGACAAAAATATTTCCCTGATGCAGATGTGATCCAAGCCACAGCTAAGGAAGGTATGTCATATGGAAGAGTATATTCAACCTATGTTATCACAGCGTCGTTTAGGCGTCCCGGCGATCGGATGAGGACGCCTAGGCCGGCCACCTCGACGGGAAGGAGTTAGGCGGCCACCTAGTCATCTAGGCGTCGCGGTGGAAGTAGTGAGGTGGGCGTCGAGCGTGATGGCTGATGAGGATAAGCGAGAAGCTTTCAAACCTAAGGCTCCTTAGCGTCTCTCGGTGGCCACCTCGGTCGCCCCCACCTCATCGCCCGCTCCGGCTCGTCCGCAGCACACCACGTCTTGCCGTCGGCCACTCTTCCGCGACGCATCGGCTTCCCCGCCTCCAAGGCTCGCGCTGTCCATGGGCAGGCAACCTTTGGTCGCCTGTCACCAGCGACCGTCGCGCCTCCCCGGATCCGCGCCGACCGCCCGCTCGTCCTCCGGCCCTCGGCGTTCGCCCAAGCCACACAACATCTGCTTGGTTCTGGAGGAGCATCAACACTGAACTCGGTTCTGGAGGAGCATCGTCTAATCAACGATTGAAAGAGTTAACAACAAAGGCAAATAACGATGTGCAGCAATCAGTGTGTCTAATTCCCTGTAAAGAGCTTTGCCCATTTTCATCACAACCGCTGCTTGACTTGCCTGTAACGTAACTTGTTTTTGTTTCTATCCTTTATAATATACGCCATGGTAATTGCTGGCTTAAAAGAAAAAGGCATCGCTCCTCTGGAAGAGGGAATCATTTGGCGGGTTGGTGACGGGCACTGTCAAAGTTTGGAATGACCCGTGGCTGGCGGGAGGGTGGACAACGTCTTCTGGAGCTTGTTGAGGAGCTAATCGATCCGGTTACAGGTATCTCTCTGGACCTCTGGTTCATCAAACGTGTTTGCCAGAGGATGCCTCTACAGTTCTGTCCATTCCTAGCAGGGAGAAATATTATGTATCTGTGAACCTGGACGATAAAGAAGCTCGCCGAAGCTTTCCCAGATATGGGTGGATCATGGATGCATAAATTGTGATGCAAATCGATAAGTTAGGAATTCGACAGATATCTGAAAAAATCATTCAACAAATTTCTAGCAATTTTGCAAAAATAATGTTCGCAAAAAAAAAAACAAATTAACGAAAAATTGCCCCCACGCAGGATCGAACTACGGACCTTCAGTTTACCACTGAGCTATAGGGGCGGGTTTTCTTAAATTGCATACCATATATCAAAGTAAATAAGCCATCTGGGTTGGTAAGTCCAAACTCGACGCAGAGGTGCAGAAATCTGAACCGCGTGGGACACGAACTCGCAGTTCGTGCCGGATCCAGCACGCCCAACTTTCTCGATATACGTAAGTACAAACCGTGCTCTGCATCTCAACGTTCCATCTCTGAATCAACGCGTGAGCTCCTTGCGCGATGGCATAATTTGCACTCGCTCCCCCGCGTAGTCAACGGCAGCGACACGGACGACATTGGCGGCACGGCAGGAGGTGCACGACGGAGGACGAGAGGAAGGAGGCAGCCGACGGCGCGCTCCGCCGCTGCATGGGGTTTGAGGGGATGCTGCTCACGGTGACGGACCGCAGCGAGGTGGCCGCGGTCTTGATCGCCAGTACTCTTATGACTGTAGCTCTCCACAGCAACATCAACATCCCAATAATAGTTCACAGCAGCATCATGAGTGTCAACCTCTACTTCATCTGAGTCAATAGGTATCATAGAGTCTGAAAACCTACAAGGAAAGCCAGAGTACATGAGCACTCAGCAAGCAGCGGAAAAGTGATGCATGCCTTTACATATATTCTTTCGGCCACCAAGACATCTTTCAAAATAACTTAATGTTTGCAAATAAAGATACCATTACCCATTTGTTGCAAAAGATCAGATTTTAATTTGAAAATCTACTGACGACAAAGCAACGTGAGATCTTACAACTTGTGTTAGAGAAAAACCTACACGACGACTTCCAAACCCGGAAGATAGGAGTGATATCACATTTTCACTCTAATCAGAGGTGTATAGTTTTGTCCGTAGCATCACTTGGCTTTATCGTCACTAGTCCTTTGCGCTTTCTTTGATGCATGACTAAGTCAAGGAACATCTCTGCCTAGCACCACCTCGCCTTATCAAAGGCACGTGAGCTAGGACTTCTACCTGACAGTCTTACCCTAGGGTGACTGCCTACCTAGTACAATCACTTTCTCACCTATGGTAGAGACAGTTACTTGGTTGATTAATTAGTTCATCCCGTTCCATTCCGATCTATGGTCAATACGAGCTGCAGCTTTTTTGAAGTAAGCAATAGTTTAGTTATGTCCTTAAGTGATATCCTATATATAGAATTCCCGGCTTTGACAACACAACCCTACCTGGGTTATTCTTACCATGGACTCCTCTACCCACCAATTAGTTCCATAACCCTACCTGGGTTATAGTGTTTCTACTGAACCTCCCTAGTCCAACCTCATCAACATCACCCAAAGGATCTACTTGATCCACTTGACATGTTTTTATTTCTTTTAGAAGTTAACTTTTTGGTTAACAAGCAACGACTCCAAAACAACCCACGACCCACAGGCCACAAAATCATTTCTGAAGACATAATCAAAGGACGATTTGTTTGAGGGTGCACCCACCAACTTGTCCACAGCAAGAACTGACCTGGCCTAAGTTCTCTAGGTTGCCTTGGGAATAATTTCCTAATGAAAATTCCAAGACTCAGAAATATCCTGATTGTGTCTGAATAAAATGCAGAATTCTAATTATGTGTGGTGTGCACATATTAATTTTCTAAGGTGTTGTTTGTAATTTATTATGTGATACTTTAATTGTTCATTTTATATGCATAGTCAGTTCATGGTGTATGTGTAAATGTAGCAGAGAGTTAAATTAGAACTTAATTAAAGGAAAAGAAAAGAAAAAAGAATTAAATGCGATCAGCCGTCTCCCGGGCTTGGTCCGTTCTGCCAGCGATGGCGAATAGTGCGTTTTCTGCCTTGGGTGTATGACACAAACACAGGCCTGTAGTCCTCGTACTAAATTGTATTCAGAACTTTATATGCAGCCTAGCTTCCTTCTGAGCAATAATAGTTTAAAGTTCGAACTACAACAGTTTCAAAAATTAAAACTCCAAACTACATAGTGAGATCAATCTTGTAGCTACAAGTATGGCACGCTGCTGGCAAATACTAGCTAGTCCCTCTTGTCACAAAAGAGCTAGTGTTGTTTCGAACATTGACATATATAGTTTCACAAAATATTTCAATTGTACGTCGTAAATAATTAAAGCATCACTCTTCTGTGACTAGAGGTGATACTAGGCAAATTACACTAGCTAGCTAGCCAATACGCGTCGGGCTGGGGTGAGCAACGTGGCACGCGTGGTCTTGCCCGGCGGCGACCATGCACCAGCTTGCTCGATCTGCTACTCGCCCCGCGGCCGCTCTACGGCTTCCGACCGCCGCCCCTGCTGGTCTTGCTGAGCGTGGCGATAGATTGCCGGCCCCGTGCCGCCCCACATCTCCATGTCTTCGTCGACGTCGTCGGAGGTCGCCGGGCTGTGGTGCGCTGTCCCGTGGTCGTTGTCAAGGCACCGCGCCACGGCCCAGATGAGTAGCCTAGCCGCTACGACGACGGCGAGGATGGCGAGCACCGCCAGGAAGTAGTCCATGGCCGACCGGTGGACGTGCTGGCATTCGACGAGGCTCGTGCAAACCATCGTTCTTGGTCTCTGGGTGGCCTCAGGCTAGCATAGCATGCCACACTGGCTACGGCTATACGAGGACCTGGAGCAGCACAAGTGTATATGTGCAAGGTGCAAGCATTAGCGTGAGCTGGTTATATGAGCAGAAGAGTGGATTCGTTACTTGGCTTGGAGCCGGCAAGACGATGGAGATGTTTGCACCTGTACCTTCCTTGGAGCTTTTGGAACGTCGTTGCATTTTTCAGACAGCGATTGATCACTAGCTTTTTTGTAATGCTTTTGGGTTGGGCTCAGCTCAAGCTTGAGCTGCAAGTGACCAAGGAGTCGGCGATTCTCTTCAGCTGCTCCAAGGTTCGAGCAAGCAATTTAAACAAGCACTCTGTCCCATAGTATGCCCAGTCTTCTTCATACAACACAAACGAGTAGAAGGAAGCTCAATAAGGGATGGGGATGGAAATAGTGTAAAAGTAGATTGGAGTTGCCCAAGATACGCAGGCTGATGCAAAATAAGCAGTAGCGACCTCACAATCTCTGACTCGGCTAAGACTAAATTTGCGTGATCAAAAACACGAGAATAAAACAATAAATATAAGCGAAGAAATTCGCAATGTCGACAGCATGAGAAATATGATATTCCCAGAAACTTTTTTCTCGTGGGGTGCAGGTATCCACCATTCACTTGTACAAAGGCAAACAGCCCATTCTTACAAAAAATCAAAACTTCCGCACAGAGAACACAATATCAGCACCATATCCATCTCTTTCCTTGGGCGTTCAAAAGAGCCTATTGCAAATTGCAAATCCAGCACTACGCGAAGGGTCTATCGTTGTGCTTGGTCTGTCGTATGAAAGGAAGCATCGGTGAAGCTCAACGAATCACACAGAGCTAAACTGCACGTCTGAAGCACCACGGAAGCCTTTGGCCAGGAAATGTCACAACCCTTGGATCCAATACCATCATTTGTGGTAAACTTCAATTGGGCGGTCAAAGCCAGTGACCGTACCCATCAATCTGTCAGTAACAACCTCTACCGACCTGAATCCAACCTGCGATGACCACTACATGGTTTAGCAAAATTTTGCTAAGGGGCAAAGGACGGAGCTTAAAACTGGTGGCAGGTATAAAACATACCTTGTCTAAAAGTATTTCTCGAAATTTCTCTGGACGTATTTGGATGGCATTGAAGTTCTCTCTTGCAACCTGAAAACGGAATAAAAGAGAGATATATGGCAAGTTAACTTTGCTTCAGGAGAATTTGAAGATAACCAAGCATGGAAGAAGCAATTGCCTTATTGAGGGATATAATTTCTATCAGTATGTACATTCTATTATGCTTAGATTTACGGGAACAGGGGTTAAGAATGGTCAAGAGTTGAACCCTAACATAAATGATGAAAAAGCCCAGCAAGCAACTCAAACCAGAGGTACATCTATTACTTCCACACAAGCAAGGGGCCAAAAGCAAAAACAACTCAATGCAAACACAAAGGCCTACCCTTCACGAATAATGATAGGGAAAAAAACTAGCACCTCAAACTTGAATGCGGTATAAAAAAAAGTTAGTCATCAGTCTGACCAAAAAAAAACCCCTACCTCTGAAACTAATCTGTTTCTCTTATACGAGGTCCAAGGCTGAGGCTCCATGATAAAAATCCCTCCCTGCAAAACAAGAGAAGCCAGAGGAAAAAAACAATGTAAGTTTTTCCTGCTACCATTGACATCCAATTTAGCAAAGCACAGATACCGGTCTTAGAAGCCTCCAGATCTTCACAAATAAAGTAATTATGCCATCATCACCCCAGTTCAGGTGGATCCATTTTGTCACACTCAAACTGCACAAGAACAATAGCACAAAAAGATAAGCACTATCAATGTGGATAACACCTGGTAGATTTCGTGAGTCTATGTTGCAATATAAGAAAGACTAATACAAAGAAAAGAATATTTTTTCTGAGTGATCTCTATTGCGAATTTGTAACTTACCAAATGATGGTGTCATACTGTTCTGAACATCTGTCCATGCTCTGTACAAAATTTTCACGTTGAAAAGAAACAATTTTAAAAAGATCATGGTGTTTGTGGTTAGAAATATTCTCATTTGACATCTCAGGTGCCACTTCTTCCGGAGAGCTTTGAGATGGGGGATCTGATGGATTAGTAATCTTGACATTTTTTGTAGCCACCTTATCCAGCCGAGATATCCTTCTTAAGTTCCAGTTAGCAGTTTCGATCAAACCTAACAGGGCAAGATCATAATCAATTTAAATAAACTAAAGTGCAATACAAATTATCATATTACATGTTTCTAGGTGAGAGCACATCAAACACCGTCTACCTAAAAAGAACTGTGCAAGTATGACTGGAGATATTTTTGAGGCATCTGTCAAACACTATTCACTAACTGAAAAATCATCAAATGGAGAAACAGGAAATACGAAAGGATGCAGCCAGCTGACTACAGGAAACAGGAATATGAAAGGATGCAACCATCTGGCTGCAAAATTGCGGGTATCAGCAAGGATTTTATACCTTTTAATAAATAGAAACAGAACTAATAATGTCCCACCATAATCCACTTCTTTAGACCTGCAACCACAAAATTGTTGCACACCTCAAAGCATTGGTTTATACGCTAATTGTTACTAAGAACACAAAGCTGCCATACATGATAGCAGGTCTAGGAAGTGGATTATTTGTTAACAGGACTAAATATCCACATTGATATTTTGTATCATTTGGAAATAAAGAGCATTATGTTCTCCACACACAACATTATATAGCAAGAGCACAACATGCATACAAAGGTTGCTGAGAAGCATTTGCATTACCCTGATACTTGGATTCCAGCTACTGTGTATTTCATGCACCAAAACATGCAATGAAAAAACAAAATAAAATAATAGTTCATTACAAGAACAGCTTAAACCTGAATCAATATCAACTCCAAGGATGGTTCGACATTCAAATTTCAGCACTGCACAAGGTTCAGAAATAAAAATGAGAAACTTTGCTAGTCATGAAATATAAGTAACATAAAAACATTTTACACTATAGCAATCATCATGCAATTCAGACATTAATCTGCAAGAATGACTAGATAATACCTATAATCTAATCAAACTATAGAAACTGATTGTCTAATTCATCAATTCGAAGATAATGAAGCACAGGAATAGCAACAGTTTTGGCATTCAGTTCTTATATTTGAATGCATCCATAGGAGCATCCCAGCCCTAGATATTATCAACTGTTGAAGCCAAATGCTACCACATGAAAAACATGGTATTGCAGTGTTGGAGAAAATCCCACTACCTCCCATACTCCACCAAGTCCATGGAAGGGGTTACGTGCGTCCCTCTAGGGCACTTCGCCTCCTACTCGGGGGTAGGGCACTTTATCGCATTCCCGTCGACAGGGCATATAGCTCAACTCCCGGCCCATTGGGGCACTCCCTTAAGCACCCAAGGGGATAGAGGGGCGCCCTCGCCTCGCTCAGTGTCGACTGACAAGTGGGGCCGCCAAATCCTGTGGTCCACTGGGAGGTTGGCCCCCGAGGAGGGCCCAAGCCTTAGGGCCCCCCATGTGACCTCGGAGTCAGAGGCCTACCCCAAGGAAGCAATGACATGGGATGCACTACCACTTCTCAGGAATGACGAGGATGCCCACGATTAGGTCACCCACTAGGGGTAGGATAGTCTTTGCATACCACTGTACCAGGCCTAGTGCCTATAAAAGCTCGTTGTAACTCGAACTCTCATTGAATACAAGGCACATACAAACTGATGTGCCCTCAGGTGACCCGGACAAGGAGGTACCCCCCTACTCCCCGCTCGGGGGCACATCAATAGAAGTAGGGTGTTTACCTTAGCGTCTGAACTTGTATAAATCCCTATGCCTATTACTCTCGTGAATGTCGACCCATGAAGCGTCCACCCCCTCTAACGTGTCCCATTTCCCAACATACTACATGCACATTATACAAGTTACAATGATAGCAGACATGTCTGTAGGGTCATCGTCATCTAAACACATTTACTAGTTACAACCTAAAATAGTAAGCATACAGTCTATTGAAATTTTCGTAAAGTAACCATATGAACAGGTCAACCAAGATTTGCTATGACTACTTACAAAAATGTTTATTTTAACTTGATAGACTTTTCTATTTACAACAATGTAACTTACAAGAACAGAAGTCTGACAATTACAACTGAAGCTGAAATATGAAAGAAATAGGTGAAAGCATATAGCCTACTGAAATTTTCATAAAGTAACCATATGAACAGGTCAAACAAGATTTGCTAGAACTACTTAAAGCAATGTTTATGCTAACTTGATAAGACTTTCTATTTATAAGAGCTACAACAATGTAACTGTACAAGAACAGAAATCTAAAAATTATAACTGAAGATGAAATATGAAAGAAATAGGAATAACTTAGATTAGACCGATCATCAACCAAACAAAATAGAACCCAATTATTGTACCCAGAAGGCCAGAACATTACCTAGGTCGATCGTAACCAAACCCTGGTTGCATCCAATATCGAGGCAATCCTTGCCTTCAAACCACTCCCTCTTGAAAATCTCAAGACGAGGATCTTCACCAACATTATGATCAATCTGTAGAACATTAGGAGATAGAATTTATTGTCAGCTCAGATGAGGCTTGAACACTAGAAGATAGAATTTATCAGCTAAGACAAGGCTTGGTGTATCTGGCCATTTGAGAAGGCTTTGGAGTTTGGACTGTACGAAGAGAATTATCACGTGCATCATAGAAAAGTGAAATGTCAAATCCACCCACCCACCCTCCCTCCTTCTATCTCCCTCCTTGGCACAAAGCATTCCATAGTCTATATGGCATTGGCAAATCTTATGGAAACAACTACATGTAACCAAGCTCCCTGCTCCTTTACAACTTCCCTTCCCACCAGCCATACTAGCAACACCCTGGGCGTAGAGAGCACTTATCAATTGGCAATTCTCTGGCTTTTACTAAATCTGGGATCAAGTACACGATATAAATTTGTATCCTGAAATTTGCTGTTGGCTTACATAGCCAACATAGTAAATGCTGATTTGCAACAAAATGAGCTAAGACCACGGAGTAAAAACTTCAATTTGAATATCTACGTGCCCCCAACAAATAGTGCCTATTCTAGCCTATCCGTGAATTACAACCAAACAAACCAGTAAACAACATTATCGTGCATCTCCCTGCAACTTCCTCTAACTAGATTTGGAAGCACGAGATCTTCTCGCGAAAATACACGCTCCTACCGCAAAGTCAGGGCACAAATCAACACTGCAGCCTATCGGACCTCGGAAGCATTTCGCCAAACAGCTAGGGGCATATCCTAAGCAAAAAGCTCCGACTAATTACATCTAAGCAAACCCATTCGTACCAAACCATCCCAATCCCACGAACACCGCAATCTACAGTGAAGCATTTCATCAAACAACTGGGGATCGTGTACAACACAACGACGATTCGTCGGTTTTTGTTAGAGAAGCGGAGGGGCGTGGTTTGACTCACTCGGTAGCCGTAGTAGTTCCTGTAGTTTCCATAGATGAAGACCTCTTTCTTCTTCCGCTTCTTCCCTTTACCTCCACCGCCGCCGCCGCCGCCATCTCCTCCTAGCCCGTTGTTCTGTTTCCTCCTCGCGTCTCCTTTGGCTCCCTTACTCGCGGACGGCGGCTGCGCCGCATCCTCCGGCGCCGTAGAGGTGGCCATGCTTTGAGAAGGGGTGTCTCCTTTCGCCGCCGCTGCCGCCGTGCCACGCGCTTCGTATTGGAGAAGTTTGGAATTGAGATGAGAAGGGTCGGGGAGGCAGGTGGAGAAGAAACCCTCGGGGCTTGCGGCGCCGACTTGGGTTGGGTGGAAGAACTAAGCTGAATAGCTAGGAAATTACAAGTCTGCCCATCACCTTAAATTCAAATTTAGAGCTTGTTTGCAAGCTTACGAATTTATATCGTTGGGGAATATTCTAAACATGGCCTTTTAAGTTTAGTTTGGGGGCATATCCAGTGCAATCAGGCTTTTGGTGCAATCACCGTGCAATCCAACTAAGAAAAGTTTTAAAAAATTCTGAAAAAATCATGGATGTACATCTCATCTTACCCCATCTACATATAAAATTTCATGATCAAAT
Organism: Guadua angustifolia; assembly: GCA_036346375.1. Taxonomy (NCBI): domain Eukaryota; kingdom Viridiplantae; phylum Streptophyta; class Magnoliopsida; order Poales; family Poaceae; genus Guadua; species Guadua angustifolia. The sequence goes on from CM070514.1 coordinate 39,562,159, forward strand.
TCGTCCTATGTTAAGAGTAATAAAAGACAAATTTCGACAAATTTGAATAGTTCAAATGCACCCTAAATTTGTCTTTTTGTAACTTCTAGCATAGGACTAATTTGATTATGAAATTTTATATGTAGATGGGTAAGATGATATGTACATCCATAATTTTTTCAGAATTTTTGAAACTTTTCTTAGTTGGATTGCACGGTGATTGCACCAAAACCCGATCAGACCTGATATGCCCCTTTAAGTTTAGAATTAGACCTCGCTTGAATGAGTGGTAATTTCAGTAGGGTGGTTTAGGATTTAATCAAAATTTAAACTTGATTCTAAAACATTTTAATGAAATACCTCTAATCCAAACACCCTTTTAGATGTTAGGAATTATATGCTGTTAAAATTCATTTTGGTTATGCTCTTGAGTCCTGAATCTTGATGTATTCGCGCGTCTTTTAGAAAATTTGCTGTAGTCCTGTGTGCAACTTTTGCGAACAGCCAAGTTTTAGTTGCGTTCTTTAAAAAAAGTTTCAGCAGTTGGGAACACACCCTGTGCCGCTACAGAGACGACGGTTGATAGCCGTTGCCATTCACCTTCTCAGCAAAAAGAACTTCGAAATACAAATTACGCATCAGTTGCTTTGTAGGCTTGTTTTGTACCTCGATAAACCCCTAGAAATTTTGGTTATTGCTTAAGAAAGCGTTACCTGCATGGAGCAAGATTTGCAGCTGCTGGATGGATCTGATAGTTCCTAATCTATCAGGATTATGTTTTAATATGCATTATCCGGTTACTTATGGGCCGGATATCTGCGGCATATGTCTTGTATTTTAATCTATCCATTTATATGACTAGATCAATGCCCGTGCGTTGCTACGAAAAAATAAAATAGGTAATGAAACATAAAGAACGGGCCACTAGTCCCTGATCTGGACGCCGCACCTGGAACTCCTTCTACCTGTGGTTGTGGGGTTGGCGCCGCCTCAAGCAATAAAAGAAAATTATGCTACAAGATCAAACATCTATTTCTCCCGATTATAAAAGTTTTTATGGTTTCTTCTCCGGTATAAATTAAAACCAAATATATTATACATAGCAATATATATTACCAATCTCAAAAATCAATCAATCATTTTTATCCCTTTTTGCAATTTATATTACCAGCTTGTGTTCCTCTTTCTCTCGCCATGCCCGTAGCGTGCGCTTCTCGGCGCCGTCGACCTCGTCTTCCTCGTCGCCTCGCTCGTCCTCGTCATCCACCGCCTTCGCAGGGGCAACATGGGGGCTTCCCTCGAGCACAAGGCGCTGCTGCCAAATCCACCGCTATTCCGAACCACTGGCCGCTACGCGGTCGTGCTCGGGGCGTCCGCCGTCTTCGCCACGGCGTCTGCCGTCCTCGCGCTCGCGTTCTTCCTTCTGCCGAGCACGCTATGGCGCGCTGTGGAGTCCGCCTTCCTCACCGCCCACTTCGTCGCGCACGCTATGGCTACGCAGTCAGTCGCATCGGATAAAGGGGCCATCACCGCCACCCAACCTTTGCACCCCCGTGCATTCTGGATCGCCACCGCCCTCGGTGCCGCGCCCTTCTCCGCTTTGGCGGTGATCCACTGCGCCGACGGTTCGCTGTTCTTCCCAGATGACCCTCTTGCCTTTGCCAACCTACTCGTCTTCATGCCTCTGACGTACCTAGCCATCACTGGCTTCACCAGCCATGACGCCAGAGCCCAAGAAGGTGAACCAAAAAATACCAGCGCTGAGGCGCCCGCCATGCCGTGTGCCACCGCATCTATCGGCGTACTTTGCGCCAGGGTACCCTCTCCGCCGCGGAAAAGCAGATCCACGTGGCGGCCTAGCGAGCAGGTGGCGACCACGTCCCGCCGCCGCATCGCCCACGTGGCGGCCTAGCGGGCAGGTGGGCGACCACGCTTCTGCCGCGGGCGTCGCCCATGTGGCGGCGGCGGCGGTAACTATCACACCCACTCGCTGGCGTCGGCCGGTGGCCGCTGGCGGCGGTGGCGACCACGCCGCTTTCGCCGGCGTCGGCCACGGGCGGCCGGCGGCAGTGGCGATCACGCCCTCTCTGGCGTCGGCCAGTGGCGGCTTTGGCGGCGGTGGCGACCACGCCCTACCGCCGGGCGTCGGCCACGTGGCGGCCGGGCGAAGCGGTGGCGGTCACGCCCTCTCGCTGGCGTTATTCACGTGGCGGCCGGACGAGCGAGTTGGCGGTCACGCCCTCTCGCTGGTGTCGGCCCACGGGCGGCTTTGGCGGGTAGGTGGCGACCATGCCCGCCGCCGGCGTCGGCCACGTGGCGGCCGGGCGAAAGGTGGCGATCACGCCCCTCTTGCTTGGCGTCGGCCCAGGTGGCGGCCTGGCCGCGCGGAAGACCAAAGGAATGGCAAGGAGGCTTCACCTCGAAGTCTCTTTCCCCTAACATGCTGTGTCAGGGCCTGGCCTGCTGTGTCAGGGCCATTGATTGCAAAGAATTCTGCTGTCGACAGGACTATAGTCCATTCCTCTGACGCCTCACACCTAACCCGTCACAAGGAAGTCACATCCCGGACGGACCGGGCGAAGCCATGCGCCGACATTAAATGAGGCTAGAGGAACAAGACTACTCTGATGAGTGTAATAAATGAATCATGGATCAGCATGATATCACCCCCTTACCTACCCGAGTTAGCCCAGTCTATATAAGGGAGTTCCGGTGCATGGGGGAGGGGGATCGATCGAGCAATCAGAGGAGAAATACTTGGAGAAAGAAAAGGAAGAACAAACAAGATAGAGTGCATTGTAACTAGCTCCAAACACATCAACAGAGATCTTGCAGGACGTAGGGTTATTACCCGCCTCAGGGGGCCTGAATCTGGGTATATCGTTGTATCTTCTTTGGTCTGTTGACCCCGGGATCCCCCATGCGAGAGTCGTTAGGGTTTCCAGCCGCGAAGACACCCTCTACCGAACCATAGTCTCCTTGCTGGGAGAAGCCCCATCTGTAGACAGGGTCCTGTGCGGTGAAAAACGCCGACACATGTGTTTACCGACGTTAGCAACGAAGAGATGCCAGTTGCCCCTCTTTCAACACTTGGGCCATACAACAACGCTTGCGGTTACCATGTGAGGGATCACGTCCCAATTAACATTAGAAAATGGGCCGAAGTTCCTCAAGCTACCAAGGACCTGCTCTGGCAAGATATTAAGGAAAATTTCACATTTCCTCAAGGGTCCAAAAACAAGGCCAAGAAATACATTTTGAAGAAGATGGCAACCTCGTTTCAAGCGTGGAAGACGTCTCTTAGCCGCAAGTATGTGCAGAAGGGAGAAAGACCCGACTTCAACCAATTTCCTAAGCTGGCGGATCACTGGGAAGCATTCGAGGAGTACAAGCTATCAGCTGAAGGCTAGGCCGCGAGTCAGAAGAACAAGGCCAATTCACAGATGAAGAAATACCACCACCATCTTGGCACCGGTGGTTACCTCAAGGTCGTACTGAAATGGGAGAAGCGGGAAGAAGAATTAAAGGCGAAGGACGCCACACCGCTACCGCTTTGTGGGAAGAGCGCCTGCGCAATTGGTTCATGGGTCACGGGAGCCTTGCGAGATGGCGGCGATTTGGTGATGGCACCAGGAGTGCAAGAGGCTGGTCAAAGGATTGTACAAGCCGCCGGCGCCTCGGCGATGCGTTACTAACAGATAGAGAGAACGACGAGCTAATACATGCCCTTCAAAACCCTAAGCACCCGGGACGGACACGAGGTATGGGCAAGCTAACGCCGTGGAAGTACGGTTTCGCCAAGGATGCGCATACGTCATGTAAGCCGCATAGAAGCAAAACAAGATAATCATATAAAATGTACCAATTGGAACAAGAGCTCAGAGCAATCCAGGCTAGCATCGGCGACATAGTTGCGCAACAAGTACAAATTGCCCTCAGCAAGCTTCAGGGACTAGGTCTGAGCAATTAGCCAGACGCCGTGATCAGCCCCTCCGCCAAGTGAGTAGTCGCAGCGTCATTGGGGCCCCCGGCGGACAACTTGTCGCCCGTTATCCCGTGGATGACATAAGGGTTATTGCCGGTGTGAGCTACACGTTGATGCGCGTAACCTCTCCATCAAGGTGGCTTACGACATGGCATATCCAGTGGAGCTGGGCCAGATGTTTCACTGCAACAACATACCCCCGGGTTACTCGAAGGTCGCGGTGGAGGAGGTGCTAAGCGGATTTGAAGAACTTCACCTCGATATTGCTGGAGGTGACGACGTGACCAAGCTTGGACAGGCTCTCCACAATATCATCCTCTAGCGCAAACGGTACATCATATTTCCATATGGTGTGGAGACGTCATCTCCATAACTGCAACCCACGCCTCCTCCAACGTTACCTCCACACAATGCCTCGCCGGCAAAACAGAGCACGCCTCCTCCACCACCTGCTCCACGCAGAAGCCCTACTCCACCACTAGCATCTCAATCAAAAAAGAACCCCCCAGGAAAACCACGCCTCCACCATCTCCTCCAAGGAAGAAGCTCGATACCAGAAGGGCTCCTCCAGCCGCTCTCAAGAAGACGGAGTCCAGCCGATCGAAAAATATAAAAGAACCTCCAAAGAGGGCATATGATAGGACTAAGAAGGAGAATGATGCGGTCATCAAAGTAGAATTGGCTGCACACTTCGTAAAAAAAGAAGCCAGAGCCAAAGGTACCAATTGATCCAAAAGCTATGGAACACTTCGTGACATGCAGTGCAGAGCCACAGGCTGTGCCGTTCAACTATGAACGAACAATAATAAAGGCTACACGGAAGAATAAACGTGATCAGGCGGCGGCGGCAAAAAAAAGAGAGACCAAGAACAGCAGAACCTCGAGAAATTTATGAAGGAGGCAGGACTCAATTCCACAGCTGCAGCTCTTGGATTAACAGATGATCTCCAGATGGCAAAACCCAAATGGCAATATATGTTGGGCCGGGAGCTGATTGACCCTAATGAGATAAAGGATCTTCCAACCAAGATGCAGCAATTTCATGAATGGTACATGACAGAGTCCGCTCAAGGAAGAACAATGTTCCCCCTCCGTATCACACAAGAAGATTTTTATCGGGGGAACAACATATGGCTCGAATTCGAAGACTTCTACAATTTTTACCATGCCGACACCATCAACGTGTCTCTCATGAGCTGCTAGTGCCTGTAAGTGTCAAGCTCATACCTTTACCGTGTGCTTCCTCGTACCATAAAATTGCAACTCTAATAACTTATCCCTTTCTATGTAGAATGGAGATACAACAATATAGAAAACAGAACATCTTCAACGTGGGCTTCATCGACCCAGAGATTGTTAACGAGTTCGTCATCTTTCGATGCAACCCAAAGGATGTTAAGGATTACATTCTAGATGCATTCTTGGGACAGTACTACACACCGTACATACTTCTGCCCTTCAACTTCGAGTACGTATATATACAACCTCTCGTTTTTATCTTTTTCAAGGCATTGATAATACTACTAGCTAGTTACATATATGTTGCAATACATGAATAGATTTCTGTCGGGACCTGAATCTGCAAATCCGGACCCTCTGTGTATTCTACACTAGTCCAGGATCACGCTAGTGCACACAGCTAAACAGGGTTAAAGTACCACAATCATACACAGCGGAATAATAATAAAATTACTTCAAAACATGTATATAATCGAGTTGAACAACCTTATGGTCACCTTACAATAGTTTACCACGCAGGGCTTACATTAAACAAAGTATCAGGAAAATTAACAGTGGAAAATAAAGCATCGTGGAGACTCATCACTTTGCCACAGGCAACTAACAAGGCTTGCTCCCTAGTTTTCTGGCTCCTCGACAAATTCTTCTTCCCAAGCCGGCGTAGACTCCTCCTCTGGTAAATTGTTGTTGCAAGGGTGAGTACACACCGTACTCAACAAGTCATGCACAGAATGCAGTTCTATTACTACATACATGGCTTAATACAAAGGAATGGTTCGTTGGTTATTTTGCATTGCATCAATATTTTAACTTATTATTTACTTAGATAGAAAGAATCAAAACCATATAAATATAATAGGTTTCTCAAATTGTTTTTCCACATATTTTTGACACACAGTCCTGAATCAAGTTTCTCATTTATCCCTGGCACACAGGCACTCATCCCCATTTTATTTTCAAAGATCTACCCCTTGACTGTAATCCCCGAGCTTTGTCCAATTCCGCGGACTCGGCTATTCGAATAGTTTTGACACACTCTACAGAGGTTGTACACTTTACCCACAAGATACAGTCATTCACCACACAGATGATTGATTGTAACAAAGTTCTTCATAAACCAACATCTAAACCTATGAACCTCTCCAGTGTTGCCTTCTCTATCGACAAGCGAACACTGTTGGATGGGTACCAAGTCGTAGCACAGGCACGCTCCCCCATACAGTTACACCCTTGAGTAACTGCCGTCCTGAGGTGTCAAAGGAAAGATATTAGAACCCTACTAAACTAGGTTTGTCCCATACCAGACATGTGGTTGTACGATTTACTCAGTTCAAAGGCTTGCAAGGTAAGGTTCTTAACTGACCAAGGCAAGACTTCTTTCCAAAAGTTTGGCACACAGCCGTCTCATTTGCCACACAGGCTCCTCTCGGCACAAAGCCTCGGTCCACTTGCCCCAGTCTAAATCATTTTCCACCCCAAATTGTTTCACAGTGCAACACATGCCAGTATTCAACCTCCATGTAGAACCACACGGTCTCCACGTTTTAAAGTCATTACCAACTGTCAGCGTATTATACGCTAGGGTACCCTCTCCACCGCATAAAGTGCGGTCCACGTGTGGCCGGACCGCCAGGCGGCGATCACGGCCACGGCCAACGGCGTCGGTCCACGTGGCGCCCGGCGAAAGTGGGCGAAACACGCCGCTGCCGCGGCGCCAACCCACGTGGCGGCCGGGCCATCGGGCGGCGATCACGGCCGGCCAGCGGCGATCCACGTGGCGCCGGCGGCGGTGGGCGAAAGCACGCCGCCGCGGCGCCAACCACGTGGCGGCCGCCATCGGCGGCGATCGCGGCACGCCCAGCGGCGTCGGTCCACGTGGCGCCCGGCGGCAGTGGCGAAAGCACGCTCGCCGCCCGGCGCCCGATCCGCGTGGCGGGTGGCGCAGATTGGCGAGGACGCCTCGCCGCCCGCCGCAAGAAAGCAGAAAGGTGAGCACACGGTAACCGCCTCGAAGCTCCTTCCACCGCCAGCATGTCAGGTCGAGCAGCAGCTGCCGTAGCGAACTTATCGAGAGCAAGGGTTTTTGCAACAAGCCCATTCCTCTGACGCCTCTCACCTACCTGTCACAAGGGGGTCCCATCCGGCGGACCGGGCAAGGGCACGCGTAGGCATTTAATGAGGCTGGAGGAACGGGACAACACGAGAGAAAGCATTAAATGTATTTAGATCAGCATGATGACCCTCCTTGTACCTACCCCGTTAGCCTGGCCTATATAAGGGCCCTCGGGTGCATGGGGAAGGGGGATCGGATCCTAGATCAGTCGACCAAGCAATACTGGAAAGAGCTAGCAGGAGAATTTGTAACTCAGGAACTCTGTACTAGTTCAAAGCATCATATACGAAATCTAGCAGGACGTAAGGTTATTACCCTTCTTACAAGGGGGCCTGAACCTGGGTAAAAATCGCTTGTTCTTCTTAGTTCATAGGCGCCGAAACCCTCCGCGTGGGAGTCCTCTAGGGTTTTCGCCCTCTCGATTAGCCGGCCGCGAAGACGCCCTCCTGCCGAACAAAACCCTGGTCAGAGATCACGGGCTGTCTGTGGAATCTGCCGACACCAACCATATAACACCATTTATCAAAATGCATTCATTATTCCTTTAGTCAATATTACTTTCGTACTGTAAAAGATTATTTGCGATATATGCAGGGCTAAGTAACTATTCATGGTCTAGCCTCCCGTGTTGGCACATCATTACAACCAACTAATATTATCAACTTAGGTTATCAAATGAATCATGGCATACAAATATTAGTGACAAGGTGGTAATAACAAATAGGTTGATTAACTAAGCCACCCAAATTAATTAAATCTATTTTTAATCAATTTAGCATGCATATATTTGAATCAAGATACATTTTTAAAACTTAGGAACAAAATGATCAACGCATAACTTGCCTTCAAACAGCGATTGAACCTGATTTGGAGCTTGATCTTGTGCTGGAAATTCTCCCTCGAAACTTTCCAGCAAATCAACGTCTACTCGAAATAAATAAATACACAATAAATATAATTTATAGAGAGCAATATCAACTCTAAAAATTCCACAAAATTCACCAATAAATAGATCTTGATTTTACAAATTTTTAGAAATTGGAATCACTCCAATCGGAGTTTAAACGCAAAAGTTATAGCCATTCGAAGTTTGAAAATCAATTAAAAAGAAATAACCGAATTTCTTTATTTATTTCTATACGGAAAATTCAGAAATATGACGTCAGCATGACGTCATCACCGAATTAAATTTCCACCAAATTATTTTTCTAAAAGAAAATTGAATTATTACGTAAGCATGACGTCAGCCGGTCCATAGACTTGATCTACGGTTCGGGTTTGGTCCACCGTGGACTCGGTCTACAGAAATAGTGTCTCTGATATGCGGGTCCCACGGATGACGTCAGCATCCACGGTACCACGACTGACCTGTGGGTCCCACTGATTACGTTAGCTCTGACGTCAGCACGATAGATGGACCAATCCCGTTGCGACACGCGGCGCTAAACTATTAACCGAAACTCGATTTAATCTCGTTCATCCGATTTAAAATGAACGGCCGAGATTGATGCGACGTTTCGACTCAGATCTACCCCGAAGCCAACACGTGGCCTCACCGCGACCATTGGATCCCAATCGGACAGCTAGAATTAAATCGGCGGCGTCGACGAGAATTGCCGGCGAATCCTCGATTTTCACGCGACACGTGTCGACACGGATCGGCGGCGTGGCGTGTCGAACCAGTCCATTCAAAATCGGCGGCCGAATTGAATCTAATTCGCGCATCACGATCTGCTACGCGGCTACTCCGATACTCGACGCGTGGTCTCATTTATACCGCACGACTGAAATCAAACGGCCCAGATGGATTCAATCCTACGCGATGGATTACTGCTACGTGGCTTCACTAGAATCACTAGATCTAAATCCGACGGTCTTCATCTAACCGAGATAAATTACTGCAGAGGCTACGTGGACTCACCTCGATCGTTGGATGAAGATCCGATGGTCGATGAAGCTCGTGAGTTCCGGCGTTGGCACGACGGGAAGAAGTGACCGGAGTTGAGGAAGACGACGAGGTAGATGACGTTCGGGGCTTCCTTCGGTGACACGAAGTAGACGAGTCGACGCGGCTCGGTGCGAGGAACTCAGCGACGACCTCCAACGCAGCGGAGAGTAACCAGAGATGGCGCAAACGCGACGGAGATGCTTCGGAACTACGGCGAGCAACTACGGAAGCTACGGTGAGTCTCGGGAGGCGTGAGAGAGCTCAAATGAAGCGGAAAGGGGTGCTCTTCACAACGCACCAGGTAACGAAGAGGAAGAATTAACACGCCGGTGTTAATGGCGTGCTGAAACTCCGGCGCTAATGTGTGGTGGTGGCGCTTCCGAAAACTGAAGACGAGAGGACGTGGCGCAATCTCCAACGTACACGCGGCGACGAATCAACGACAGTCGAAGCACTAACGATGTGGCCCCCTCCAATCCGTCGATCCGAATCGGCGGTGAATACCTCGCGCCGATTAGGGTTCTCCTCGGTTGGTAACAGCAGCGCCGATCTGAAGCTCGACCAGATTGTTCATCGATTTTCTTAAGTTTTTCGATTAAAAATAATTCCAGAAATTCAAATAATTCATTTGGGGCTTGTAAAATTCCAGAAAATATTTTAGCACATTTTGGACTCAAATAAAATAATTTCATTTATATTTTACAAAAACTTATTCATTATTTAATTAATTTCTAAAGAAAGGTTAAATTCCAGAAATTCCAATTAACTCTAAATAAATTCCAAAAATTCTCAAAAATCAAAATAACTTATTAAATCAAAATATCCAAATTTTGGGATGTTACAGTTTCACTGGATCATTCTTGTCATCAAGCTTGATAGTAGCCAAATCGTTGTTCAAGACTCAAAAAGGACTCCGGTGGAAAAATATCAATATATCATTGACATCCTAAACAGGTATATAACACACACACACACACACACATATATATATATATGATAGTTTCCTTATTATATTAAAATACCTTGCTAATTTGAACTTTGATAATTACTATTCATAATAACGCATCACACAGGGTATTCGCAAGGTTCCGAAAGAAGCAACAAGGAGCTTTCGAGAACGAATTTCATGTCCAAATAAGCACTCGAGTACGTATTAAAGAATATTAATATACCGTAACAGTTTTTCATCCCAATAATTATTTTCTTTTCAAATTTCATTGCAGGTTCTACAACAGACGGCTGGAAATAACTTATGTGGCTATTATGTATGACACTATATGCAAAATATTAGCCACAGCGATGTGCCGACAAGCAACGCCGAGGTAGTGTGCACATGTCAATTTCTTAGTACTTACACTTTAATTACATGTTCAGAGATTTATTTATTTCCCGCTTTGTCAGCCCAACATCGATGTGCAAGGTGTGATTCCACTACACCGGGTTGCAGCAATCCAAGAACAACTCATCGGCTTTATTGTCGATGAGATTGTATCTACCAACGGCGAGTTCCACACAAAGGGTTGGAGAGATTGTCCTTCTATAAGGACAGGTGAACTGACAACATCAATGTCGACCAAGAACATATATAAAGAGCGACGCACGCAAGAAATGAGCTCAACATTCGCCCTTTTATTCTTTGAAACTTCTAAAAGTTGCTTATTATTTCATGTAGTTCTATTTATTTTTATTGTCAAAATCTATTTCGAAAACCCCTCTTAAAACATATTCTATATTGAATATAATCAAAACACTGCTCTGTAGCCTCTTCACAAGCGGTTGATAATACCAACCGCTTGTGGAAGGCCCCCACGTGGCGGCTACTCGAGCCTGCCTAGACACCTTCCCAACCGCTTGTGGTGTCGAACCACAAACGGTTCGGGGAACCACGAGTGATACCCGAAGGGGTATCACACGCGGTTGCTTACAAGCGGTTCTAGAAAGCAGTTTCTAACCGCTTGTGGATGCCCGATCCCTAGTAGTGAGAGATAGTTATTGTATAAGTTAGCTTTTAGTTTTCCTATTAGCCAGCAGTGGGCCTTGTTATTATACTTGCCCTAAGTGCTGCATTTAACTCAAGCCAAACCATTGCTTGCCCTAAGACTATTTCCAGTGCATAGTTTCATTTTTTAATTTCTAAGAGTGCCACATCAGTTTTTGTCTAGGTAACCGTGTATCTCAGGTTTCATCTAGATGAAACTCTCTCACCTCCCATGAAACTCTCTCTATCTCTCTCTTCATAATTACCATGCCATGTTGCCAAACATAATGATATGTCATGTTATTTAACGAGAATGAAACTCCCACTAGGAATAGCCTAAGCGCTGCATTTAACTCAAGCCAAACATTAATCAACCTGTAGACTTCCCTCACTCTCTCATTGAATACTTGTCATACATAGTTTGACATTAATAATAACTAGCCTGGATAGCGCGCTACGCTGCGCCGGTCAACCTAAAGACAACTGGTAAAGCATCATGCATGATAAGTATGGTCAGATGATATGCACCATGTATAGTACAATTGTGGGTAAGGTATACTATACTTAGTGGAAAACTGGCTGATCTTGAGCGGTACAGAGGAAGCCTGATTCATCTATATAGAAGTTGCAATACATAGCTATGCGATCAGATTAGTAGTTAGCATAAGAAAACAGATGAGACGGTACTAATTGCTTCCACATCAATCCATAGGTCTCTAAGATTACACTGGGATATCAGACAAACAACTAATATGGAAAACGGGAGAAGATATACAGTGGATAGCCGCATGAGTCTAGGAGTCCATAATTGTGCAGTTATATTGCATGAACAGTAAGGGAAATGCCATCTTGTTGAGCAATGAAGTGGTGTACAGATGTCTCGCTGCTTTAGACGAATGAGTCATCTGAAATGGTACCATTCTGAAGTGACATTTGTTCTCCCCCATCTGTTGATCTGATGAGGCTCATCGTTGTTGCATGCTGTTCATGCGGTGTTACTATGATGGATTAAGTGCGTTGGGGCATGTGTTTAGCTAGCTGAGTTTAGGTATATGGTTTCCTGAAATACTACATATAACCATGTTGTTTGTCAAGAGGTGTTTTGATATATATTTGAATAATATGTTGCAGCCAATTAGCACATAACATTAAATCTTCTTAATAAAAAGAAGAATTCCATAATCGAATTTTTAAGCTGAATAACTACCGACAAAGAATAAATACTAATATACATTTGAGACACGGTAATACCATGGAAAATGACTGTTATCGTTTTATCCTTAATCTGGATAGCTAGGGCATTGGACTGTACACCACATGCATGGTACATATATAAAGAAACACAACCTGAAAAGGTATTTGGCATAAATGTGCAATGTATAGCATGCTAGAATCGATTAAAATCAAGGGTCAACACAAATGTCATAAACAAATGTTGCCTCCTTTAAAGAACTAACAAAAGCAAATACATTTTGGAACATTAACGGATCAACATATAAAATAGTATCTATTAGAAAGACAATAAATTCTCCTTAACCCTACAAATAACACATTGTTACGATTACGGAGTAACAACCACGATGAGTTAAAATGGTAGCAGGAAGAAGCTCGTGATCTAAGCATGCAATAGTATTTTCATTTCATGGAACATGGTCTAATTATGCAATGATTTACCATGATCAAACTGATCTTGATACAATAGCAAAAACAACATGCAGATATCGACAAGGTTTGAATTTTCAAGTAAGACTAACTTTGAAAAACAATCGGTATAGTTGATCTTCACACCGAGACTTCAATTTTCAGCTATGGTGTTGTGAGAAAACACTAACAATTGACGATCTGAAATCTAGAAGAAGCTTGGAACATATAAATGGATAAGAAAATATGTTCATGTATAGTACATTGCCTATCTTGATTATTTACGAGCAGGACAAAACTTAAAGTGCATTTTTTGCGAATATTCCAATAGAAAAATCACAATAGAATCGATATTACCCTTTCTTCTGCAGAAATTAGCCCGTTTTTCCTAGGCTGTCACATCCTCGAAACAGGGAGTATAAAAGATACAAAGAAAATGGGTAACAAAAAATGAGATCACTAAGGACATGAGCTCAACTCTTTTTTGTAGCTTAAGAAAAATTTCTCCAAGAAACACTGAATGATCTTGCTCATTCAAGTTATGAGAATTTATAGGGCTATCTTTATTTGCAAAATCAATGAAATATATTTATTTTAAGTTCTCTACGAGACTATGGCGATTCTAGGCTCCTAGAAACAAAATAGGTAAAGCTTCTCGTATGGAAAACACATAAAGATATGTAACTAAATTGAGTTGTCAATGTAAAACCGGAATAACTCCAAGCACATGGCTATCATGCCATTGTAGATTTTATACACATATCTAAATATCATTTTAGGACATGCACATATAAGAATAGAAAACAATCTAGCCGACAAACTAAAATGAGTGCTCCCATGAATGTCTAAAGAAGCATGCTACCTGACAACATTAATCGGTTAAATTTGCTTGTAGTAGCAAAGAAACTAACCTAGACAAATCATCCAGCACAAAGACTACTACCATAGCAGCAACAAACCGCAACCTGAAACAAACACAAAAATGATGAGCAAACTGAAATTGCCTTGACACTTGAATTATTTCTCCTCCGGAACAAACATGTAATCGAAAGGAAGAAACATGAAATGGCATAACCAAAGCAATTATCACAATGCCTAAATCAAGTTTCCTTTTAGATAAGCAGAGCCGACAGACCTGCTATTTTGTGGATGTCTGATCCCATGCAAGGTTTGTCGGTGCCGCAATGCTTATGTTGTTATGGTGAGCCGCTTACCAACTGTACTCGTTTGTGGGGTCTAGCCACTTGCGCAAAATTGGTAGGACACCACCATACTACAACTGGAGTGACTACTTTGACAACTACAAATTGTTAGGATGCATTGCTATAATTTGATCCTAAACTCTCGTAAGCTATAGGTACAACATCATAGAAATATAACCGACAATTTCTCACCGAATGGCAAAGCTAATTATTCAATCCCCTAATCTTAGAAGTCGGTAGTAAGTACCAACAGGTCATTATTACAGATGATAATGTTTCCTCTATTTGTGCAAGGTAAATACCTTTTCCAAGTCATGGTAAAAGACTAATGCTCGCAAGGGCATGATGGCCAAGGTAGGATGTTCTTCACCAATAATTAAAAATCTTAGCAACCTTGGACATAGCAAGTCGCTCTGTTTGGAGAAGAAACAATACAAAAACTTAACATAAATTTACCATAAAAGAACAGTAAGGAAATCTAACGTAGGACAATATAAGTTTAAATTAAAGAAACATCGCTAAGTGCACAAAAGAATATACAACAACAGTTTAGATTTCACAGCTTGGGTAAAATGCTCATGCCACATGGTAGGCTTATGCAATAGGGTTGCTAAACAACTAACTAACTATTGACTTCTACCATTTTTTTTGAAAGGTAGCTCAATCAGAACTGATCAAGGTGCTAAACAATAGGGTAGTCAATTCACGAAAGTGTTAATAGTCTAACAAAAATGAAGCGAAAACACAGCTACCTAACCAAAAACTTCGCTTGAAAATAAAATTTCTCCACTCGGCTTTGCCCTCACTCTCTATCATCATAAACTCCGTGATCTATGCAATCAATATCACTTGGCAAAAGAAGACAAACCATTATCTTCCCAGTGACTGATTGCATGTCCAAAAGGCACATAGCCTCATGAGGACCAGTATTTTCAAAAGTACTGGACAACTTCCTCCATAGCAATAATCGAATCGAGGATCGAAACTATCATGTAAAAATTACAAAGCAGAACAACTATTGGTGTGTAATTGTGGTTAGAGACTTAGAGCCCGCTCCCGGCAATTAGTAGTTACAGACTTACAGTACCAAACTAACCCCAACAGCAAAAGCAAGCACCATCCCAAGCAACCACCCTATCGCTCGGACTACCACAATCGATTAATCGGCGAGACGACGACAAGACTGGTGGCGCGACGCGACTTTTGCGCGGCGAAAGAGCCCGTGTGCCGCCACGCAAGTATGCAGCATCTCGATGCCGGCGAGATCCACCGCCTGCGACCTCACGCCGCCGTTCAGCATCCGCAAAGCTGCTGAGGCGATCGCCGGCGACCTCTGAGCGTGCCGGCCGCCCTTCATAGCGCACCGCATCATCTTAACAATGGAGGCGCTGTTCCTGCGATCACACACCACCGCAAAATCACCTTTTAAAAAGGAGAAAAAGTTGTCATAATTTGCTTTGAATAATGAATAATGGAGACTTACCACTCACTTGAAAGTCGTCATAATTTGCTTTGTATAATGGAGACTTACCACTCACTTGCCGTCTGAAAATTCGGGAAACGCCTTTAATAAATCAGAGAAGTCGTAGCTATATGCTTTCGGGAGGAAGATCAGAGTCGCATCTAGAACCGAAATAGCGAGCGTAGGGAAGCGATTAGCAAGCGGTGACTCTAACCCCAATCGGCAAACATACGAAGGAATCAAACAATGAATCGCGAGTGCGATCCATCACGTAAGACCAATCCGATCACCCAACGCAATGGGTAAAACCAATCAACAAGGCTGGGAATCGAGAACCGATGGATGCTATAATCGGAAAGGCGAATCGGGACCGAACGGAGAAAGAACGAAAATCCACGAAGAAACAAGCGACGAAAGCCTCTCTCTACCAGTACTGAGGCGATGCACACGCAAAAGAAAAGTGCGGAGCAAGTCGAGGAGAAGGCACAGTCTCGGGATAAGAACCGTGGGCGGACTGCACGAGGTCAATGAACGGCGAGCGGAGCACGCGAGGCTGTTGAACGGCAAACGAAGGCCTAACACGGAGCACAACGACAATAAATAAAAGACCCGAAAGCAAACGCAGCGAGCGAAGCGTCGGCGTCCCGTTTGGCGCGAAACGGCGCAGTCCCACCGAGACGGCGCGCGGACGCAACAAGGAAAGCGCTAACGGTGGCGCATTATCAACCGTCGGTCTCCGGATCGTATGAAACAACGCAGTTCTCGACCGCATGAAAGACGGCCGTTAGGGGGTGAAAGCGGTCAGCGGTGGAAAACACTAAAACCATTTTTGTTTTCATATTTTTTCTCGAAAGCGATATCGAATCGATAACTACGGAACGCAAACGGCATCGGTAATTGAAAATATCGGAAGCGAAAATTGATACAAAATATATATCGGTAACGATCGAATCGAAAAAGAGACCGAACGTCGTAGGACATGTACCACCAATTGACTTTAAAAATTCACACAAATAGTACATCCACATAGAAATTAGTAATTAATAAATATTCACAAATTTATGATGAACACACATCAAATTTTAGACTTGAATGACTACATTAGAGTTTTGTTTTTATGATATTTAAAAATATCTATGATTGGTTAAATCATGAAAATGGGTGGAGATTGTAGCCCTCGTGATAAGCTTCGCATAGAGTCCAAAATCACCTAAATCGGAGTTCGGAGTAAAAAGTTATGGGCGTTTTAGTGACCGAAGGAGTGTGATTTGTGGGTGGAATAATTCCGGTAATTACCGACGAATTTACCGATTTTTTTCGGATACCGAAGGAAACGGTCGGAACCGATCAAAACCGTTACCGTTATCGTTTCCGACAAAAATTACCGATTCCGAAAATTACCGATACCGACACGTCCGGTTGAAAATTTTCGAAAACGGTTTTCGGAATTTCGGGAATTACCGATACCGTTTTCACCCCTAAGTCGGCCGTCATTATCGTAGCGACGTGGGTGTCCGCCTTCGCGCCGCGTTGCTCGTCGCATGTGCCTTCGGCCGGTTGACTCAGCCACTTTTATGCCTCAATTATTTTGTCGTCGGCTGTTTTCACGATAGGACGCGCGGCGCAGCGGTTAGCTCCCTCACGCTCGAGCCCACGGTCCGCGTTCGAGTCCTCACACACCTCCGGCTCTGGATTTTTGTGAGAACGGCACATGACCTTGTATATACCTTTTTTCCCGCTTCGTCCGCTCACCGGCATCTCCTCGTGAGCTCGGCGCTTTTCTCGCCTCTTTTGCCCTCGGCCGAAGGGAGGCGGCCTTCGCCCGGCCTGAGTGCTCCATGGCGAATACATGCGAAGCGATACGCCACCGCCCTCGCCAGTCTATTTCATGCTCGCGGTTGCCGCCCGATGTACGCGTATCTTGTCGGCATCCTGCCCCTCCGCGATCGCGTCGCCTCCAAAGCTCCGGATCGAATCTCCTCCTTCCCGAGAATCCATCTGGCGGCGTAAGCGCAAGTATTAAAATCTCGCTGAGTTCTTGGCCAGCGCCCCCTACTTTGTGCACTCGGTGTGTGGACCAAAGGCGCAGCTAGCGATGGTGACACCCGCAGATAGGGGTGAAAACGGAACGGAAACGGTCGGTAAATAGCTATTCCGTTTCCATCTCTCGTTTTGGTGTTCACTTTAGGTCTGGGCTAATTATGTTCATTTTTTTTACAGTGATTAGGTCGGTGGATGTGCACCCCACAGAGCTATGCCAGTTGATTGCATTTTTTTGGGGGGGGGCGTTCATACACTAAGTGCCTAGGTAATACCGCTCCTCGCGAAAAAAAAGGTTCTGGCAGTACAGATGATTGGAGCTTAATTATTTAGCCACTCCATACTAGACCCTGATCTCTGATGTATTTTCTTTTGTCATAATCTGTACTCTGGCTTATTGTTTGGTTGTGTACAATTTTGCATGTTGTTAGTTAAATTTTGTGTTGTAAGAACTTCACCACCTGGGTATTGCTCTTACTGCATTTTATTTTTGTTGTTCACTCCTGCAAACTTCAGATCTGTTTATATTGCTAAAACAATACTTCACTGCTCCTAGTAACACGCTGACACATAATTGCATTTTCACATTGAAAGGGCTTCATCCTACAATCTGTTCACATTTCAGCGTCGTTTACTAATGGCTGATCCATCATGTATGTAATTAATTTTTTGTAACTAAGTCATCAGTTCACAGACGATGGCGGGGCACTAGAAAAAACATATTAATGGTGCCAGAATTATACGATCTTCCATAGTTCACTTTCATTTCACTTTATCAAGTAGGAAATAATTTAGGCAGGTGATGTCATAAGGTCGCTACAATTTACAGCTGATTACAATGGCGACAATGCGATATCTGTGAATATGGAGCTTATCTTTTTCTTCCAGAGAAATCAGCTTAGTGAGATTGAGAAAACATCAGGAGGGTCATACTTTGTAAGATGTTTTTATCAAGAAATTGTGAGTTGTCCTTGATAAGCAACTTGATTTCCTTTTAGGTCAGATTGACAGGTACCGAAATTTATTCTTACTTTGTAACATGTTTTTGTCAAGAAATTACAAGTTTTCCTTGATAAGCAACTTTATTTCCTTTTAGGTCAAACTAACAGGTACCGAAATCTATTATTGCTTTATTTTGTTATGGCTATTTCCAGCTTAACCATTTTCTTACTTTACTTCCCTAGTGCATGCTAGGAATATAAAACCCTCTGTTATTTAGTGTCAACTTTCCATATATTCACCAATGTTGACTGAAGAGCCCGTGAGCTATCTGAAAAACAAGAAAATTGGGCTTTGCAGACAAATCGACCATCCCAGGAGGAAGTAGCAGAACAATGAGGTAACAAGGGTGATGTTTGTCTTTTACTAATGTACATGCTAGTGATTTCTGACAGATTGCATGGTTTTACTTTTATCCTTTTCCCTTGAAAAGCTCTCTAACCAAGATTATGCTTGACTCAGCTTTTAGCAGCCATAATGTAACACTGCAATCCCCCTCTGTATTTTCAAATGCTTCACATTTGTTTTGTGTTGCACAGGGTAATTTTTGCACTGTTTCTGTGGGATCATACAAGCTTGTATGGGACAACTCATATTCGACGTTTTCAAATAGGTATTTAATGAACCTACATTTATTCTTACAAATCAATGAATCATTAAGGTCATTACTTTGTCATTTACGGTCTACTTATCCAATGACTTCATGAGAGCTATTTCCTATTTTCTGTACTTTCCTGGAAAACTATAGTCACTTTCCTGACGAGGAAGCATCTTCTGTTTCCCATGTTGGTTCATCTGCAAAACTACTGGCATTCTAGCTGAACTAAATAAATAAATTTAACATAGATTGCTCGATGATGACTACTTAAACAGGCAAAGTGTGTCATGTCATGACAACAGTAAGCACTAGATAACATGCCGGAGCCCTGCTTTATTGTAAGCAAGGCAGCACAGTATCACAAGGGGAACTGGGGGACACCCCATTTCACGGACAAAAGCACATGATCCTGACTCCTTTTTAAAGCAAAACAAAAGACTCCTCCGAACATATTGCTAATGACAAAACCAAGAGCTAACGTAACAATCAAACCACAGAACCACCACCAGAGAAAAGTTCCAGCAAGTAAAGATTCTTCAGACGAAATGTGCGCGCCATACAACTGCAGAGTGCTATGTTAGTCTTTCTTCTGTTGTAGTGATTGTTCATTTCATTTGCCTTTGACAGAGCCTCTGGTACAAGGTGGACGCAGTGCCGCCGGCCGTCGAGCCCGTCGTGGAACCCTGATGGAGTCTTGTCTTAATACAAAGCGACGAGGGCCAATATACACATGCCTGTGACGGAGTAGCCGTGCAGATGCAACAAAAGCCCTCACACGATGTTGTAACCCAATTCTTTTACCGACTGCGATGCGGTAATTCTAATCGCAGGGCTCCAACGATACAACACACATACATAGCTCACTGGTGTGTGAGCGCAAGATACGTTTGTTGTGTGCAAATGTTTACGGCAACTTGCTAATGATGAATGACTGCAACTTTACATCTCGAGACATTACGGTTCACATACAGAGGTAAAAATTCAGGTGCTTCAATCAGGAAGCTTTCGCCATTTTCTTATTCTGCATGCCTCAGAAATCTCATTTGTCCCTTTTCTAGAATTTAACAAATTCGATGAATACAAGGTGATCTATCCAACTGACATGCTTATAATTGAATTTCACAGAATGTACTTCGCTGTAGCTAGCATCTCCTGTTGAGATTTGTATTATACAAGAAAGAATTACCGGTGTATATATATATATACACACACACACACATATATATACATATATATATATATATATATATAGGCTAAATATTCAGTGAAAACCACCCATTCATGAAAACTCCATGGAAACCACCCACTAGAAGTTTGAAAAATTCTCAAATCTTTCCATATGTATTGAGTTGAATCTTCACAATCCTTCAAGGATGTGAAGATGAAACTCAATACATTTGAAAGATTTGGAAAATTTTTCAAAACTCAGTGTCACGGTTTCACGGAGTTTGTCTTGGAATATATATATATACATATGTGGTGCAAACCACCTTTATTGTGAAAACTCTGTGAAAACCACATTAAAACTTTTGAAAAATTCTCAAAAATTACCATATGTAGGGAGGTGAGCCATTTTTTTCATATCTTTCTAATGCGATTGAGTTTCATCTTCAAATTTTGCAAGATTGTAGGGCTCACCTCCCTTACATATGGTAATTTTTGAGAATTTTTCAAAACTTTTACAGTGGTTTTCACGGAGTTTTCACCATAGTGTGGTTTGCACCAAATATATATATATACACACACACATATATATACACACACACATATATATATATATATACATATATATATATATATATATATATATATATATATATTTGCAGTTTGAACTATATATATATATATATATATATATATATATATATATATATATATATATATATATATATATATATATATATATATATATTTGCCAGTTTGAACTAAGCATTTTCGCCTGCTGTCTTTGATTTGTCTTGTGCATGATTTCTTCAGGTAAACTGTTGTATATAGATTAAACTATGATTGAAACGAAAGACAATTCTTCAAGTTGTGCCTGTGCTGGGCGTGGTATCATTACATTACCTATATGCCCAGGAATTGGAGAGCAACCCCAGCGCCACCTGTCACCTTACGCTTTTGCAAAAAAACCCTTCCATTTCTCCGAAATTACGGATAGGTCCCTGTGCGATTTTTTAAGAGACAAAGATATTTTTTCCACTTCGCTTTGGGTCCTCGGCCAGTATTTTTACTTTAAAAGCCTCCCGTTAGTTTCAAATCGCGAATAAGCCCTTTTCTAATTTTTTCGGGATAGCGAACAGGTCCAAAAATTAACATCCGGTCCTCGCTTCTTACGTTCAGTCCTTTCTCCGTTTTCCCGAAAAAATGTTTTCGCCACCAAAAACCGGAAAAAATTTTTTCGCCACCCAAAAAACCCGGAAATTTTTTTTTCATCACAAAAAAAACGCAGATTCATCGAAGTTTTATAGCAACTTATGTATTTGCCAACGGATCGTAACCGCGATTTTTTTAAAAAAAATGGAGATTCGTCCGCAGATTCAAAAAACCCGAAAAAATTGTTTTCGTCACCAAAAAAACGCAGGTTCATCGAAGGTTTATATCAACTTATGGATTTGCCAATGGGTCATAACCGCGCATGCTATCGAAATTCAGCCGGCGCAGCGTAGCGCGCTTTTCCACCTAGTTTATAGCATATTTGGTAAAAATAGTTTATGCGCATGGTCTGTCGTTTGTTTGCTTAAGGTGTTTCGAAACATAGAGCCTTCTGGCTTGTTACCAGACACATGCAGCCATATGTGAATGTGTTGTATATGGACGTAAATCGTCTGCCGTTACGGCAAAGTGCCGTTGAGGCATTGCGCGTGGCCCCACACCGTCTGCCCCCACAGCAGATGCCTCAACGGCACTTCATTGCATCTGCAGAATCTACTTCTTGTATATGCATTTGGCTAACCCTGTTTTCCCCCTTTTTTATATGTTTATTCCTTAATATCTCTTATTCGCTACACAAACATTTTTTCCCTGCTTCCCTGGATTTTAAGATGCTGATTGCATACTATTGAAATATGTATTATGTATGCTTCTTGACAAGTTTCGGATTTTTTTTCCTTGTCTGCAAACAAGCTTACTCCCATGTTCCAAGTTGCCAAAATAAGGTTGCTCTTTCTACTTGTGCTCCTTAGATTCAATCAGATATTCATATTCATAGCTTCTAAAAATATACACAAATTAATGTTCCTTTCTCATTGTGAAAGGAAATAGATATAGTTACTACAAACAACAGTGGTACCTTTTGTACTAAAAACTCATTTAGAATTAGGATAGAGTAATCTAGGAACTTAATTTTGCCCTTTTACTTATTAGAATAAATATAATTCGGCCATTTTATTTTGCAGCACAACTTGCACACGTTATGCTTGTGTTTGGGTAGAATTTTAAGGTATTATTATTTTTTTTCTTGCTTTTATGAACATCATACGCATTGTTGCCAAATTGGAGCCTCCATATCTGATCAGATTAGTTTTTATTTACTATTTGGAGAATACTTCTTTGCATATGCAGTAATGATCAACAAATTAAATTAAACACTAGGAATACAGCATGAATCATGACACAAGACCAATGTGTACTTTGCTTGATGGTACCTTCAGATTCTCCTACAACGGCCTCTAAAGAGCTCATTTGTTTGCTTAAAAGTGCTTAGAGACATAGAGCCTTCCAGGCTTGTTGCCAGACACAGGCGACCATATGTGAATGTGTTGTACATGCATTTGGCTAGCCTTGTTTTTCCTTTTTTTATATATTTATTCCTTGATATCTCTTATTCCCTATACACAAACATTTTTGTCTACTTCCCTGAATTTCGAGATGCTGATTGCATACTATTGGAATATATATCATGTATGCTTCTTGAGAATTTTCGGATTTTTTTTGGCTTATTTGCAAACAAGCTTACTCCCATGTTTCAAGTTGCCAACAGAAGCTTACTCTTTCTATTTGTGCTCCTTAGATTCAATCAGATATTCATATTCAGAGCTTCTAAAAAATATATACAAATTAATGTTCCTTTCTCATTGTGAAAGGAAATAGATATGGTTACTACAAACAACAGCGATATCTTTTTGTACTGAAAACTCATGTTGAATTAGGATAAAGTAATCCAGGAACTTAGTTTTGCCCTTTTACTTATTAATATAAGAACAGTTCAACCATTTTATTTTGCAGTGCAACTTCGCTCACGTTATGCTTGTGTTTAGGCTGAATTTTCAGGTATTATTATTTTCTTTATTGCTTTTATGAACTTCAGAATATGCGTTCATTGCCAGATTGGAAACTCCAAATTTAATGAAATTAGTTTTTATTTACCATTTGGATAATACTTCTTTGCATATGCAACAGTGATCAACAAATTAAACTAAACACTAGGAATACAGCATGAGTCATGACACGGGAACAATATGTACTTTGATTGATAGTACCTTCGAATACTCCTATAACGGCCTCTAAAGAGCAATGATAGCATTGATGAAAATTTTTTGTAGTCTTATATGCTTTGGGTATTTTCGTATTCTTAAATGAGGATGACATACAAGTTTTACCTCAATACCTCAATATAATATGCACGACATTGTACAAAATTCTAGGTTTACCCTTCGTATTAGTAGCTTCACCGGTTGGTTTGGCTGTAATACGATTAGGAAACAACCTTCTGATATCATCAGAACCATGAAAATTTGCAAGCTCCACAAATTTCACAACTGGCACTTGCATATCTTTGTTACTTCCCAAGTAAGTGAGCATGTTTTGTTAGGTTTCAGAAACAGTATAGCCTGCTAATTCCAGCAGAGTTATCCTCTGTTGTTTCCCTGTCAAAAAAAGAAGAAGAAACCACGCTAATCTTTATGACCGTAGTGTTACTAGGTATAGCGCTATTTTTTTTTGTTCAGGCTCCGCTATTGATGCTGGCTATTATTAATCAGTAGGTTATACCTATTCTCGCACTAGCGGGATCAATTCCGTATGACAAGAACTTGGTTCTTCAGTATGCACTCAATCAAAATATGCTTCAATAATTCCTTCTGGTAAGATCATTTCTTGAATTTCTGTTAAATTGGTGTCTTTTTTAGACAATCAGTATGAAGGAATTGGCATATAGCACTCTTACAGCTTGCCACACAAGAAAAAAAGAACAAAAGAGATTTCTGTTCACCATACCCTGCAAGTAATGTTGCTTCCAGGATTTCTGACTGTCCTTAATTTCACTTGTTGTTGTGGCTGCGTAGCCTAATGTTGTCTCACCTGTGCATATTTGAGTTACAGGCAAAGCAAAGGATGCCCTACAGGATGATGTGGAAAAACTCAACCATAGGGTGATCGTCAGAGTGCTTGATATAGAATAAAAGGCCAGATCTTTCGCATATTCTTGCGAAAAAACTTGTACTAGACATGCTACTTGTCAAATTCAGTCCATTTCTCTTACTCTCAATTGCTATTAATTATAATCCTAACATAGGATTTCTCTTCTTATTCCATTTTCACGATCACTCGAAACAAATTATTCATGCCATAAGTAACAAGCTAGGCAAACATGTGCCTCCATTACCCTTGCGCGGCATGGCGCCGCGCATACCTATCTAGTTAAACTTAAAACCAGAGATACCCACGGTAAAAACCAGCAAGAACACCATCTCGATCTATAGTGGTAGAGTTGCATTTTAGGCCGGTTCACCACATGGCACGGCAAACTATGCTACTCTCGCTAGTTACGACCGACACGGCGACACAAGCCACACTAGAACGTACAGCGTGCGAAGGTGCGATTATATATCCACGGCGATGTCAGCCGCGGCGGCCGGCGCAGTAGTGGGGGTATCGGCGGTGGTGGCGCCAGCGCCAGCGGCGAGGGAGAGCAGCATGTGGCGGAGGCCGCACGCGTACTCGAACAGGCGGTCAACGGCGGGGATGGTCTCCCTAACCTCGTCCTGCGCCTCGAAGTCGCGCAGCCAGGCGTCGAAGAGCGGGAACGCCTCGGCGTCCACGAGGCGCACGCCGGTGACCTCCTCGTACACGGCCAGCCGGTAGGAGCCGCAGCCCAGAACAACGTCGAGGAGGCCCATTTCGTCGCCGCCGAAGAAGCGCCGCCCTTTGAACGCCCCCTCCCGCAGCTCCGCCTCGATTAGCGCCAGGTTCCCTTGAACCTGCCGCACCGCAGCCTCCTGCAACTCCTCCCGCGTCGACGACAACACCGCCCCAACCGCCGGCCCAAGCTACATTCCATACAAACAACAGCCGAACCTATCAGCCCATTTTGACAAGAAAAAACCGATAACCAAGAACCGCGAGTAATACGTGCCTTGTTGTCGGCGAAGTGGCACCAGAAAGAGGCGAGGGCACGGTCAAAAGGGTCGGTGGGTAGGAGGGGGCGGGTGCCCGGCAAGGCGTCGTCGAGGTACTGGATGATGATGACGGACTCGGCGAGGGCGCGGCCGTCGTGGAGTACAAGCACGGGGGCATTCTCATAGACGGGGTTGTGGCGCAGCCCGTGCTCCCTCTCGATGTACTCGAAGTCGAGCCCCTTGAGCCGCAGTGCCAACTGCACCCGATGAGTGTACGAGCTCGCCCACGATCCGATGAGCTTCAGCGGCGCAGCACCGGCGTTCTCTACCTTCTCCATGGCCAGCTACTTGGAACTCGGTACTGGTGTGATTGTATGTCAGTTGGTATGTGGGGTATTCTTGGTGACTTGGTGTGTGTGGTGTGGCTTGGACGACCTTGGAGCTTTGGGGGGTCGGGGAATGGGTTTATGTAGAGTGGGTAGGACGTTTATGTGGAGCCCACATGGAGGTGAGGTGGACGGGTGGGACCGGGTGTGATGTGGGGTTTTGGGCCAAGGGAAACCCTAGGCGGGGAGACGGGGAGAGGCTTCTTGGACAAGGCACACGCAGCGCACCTCGTCGTGGACTTTCTATTCATCGGGAAAGTGTGAACATGCTTAAAGGTGTGTTTGGTAGGGTTCTAGCTTCATCAGATTCGTAGATCTAGTGGAGCTGGGTATTTCTACTTCCACCAGATCCATGGGCTGAAGTTGTGAGTATATTAAGGCCTGTTTGTTTCAGGTTGATTATTGTGGCGACTTTTAAAAACTAGATTGTAAAAAGTTCGGATTATTAAAAAGTGGAGGTTGAAAAGCTCATGGTTGTTTGGTAACCCAGATTATAGTTGGGGGCAATGGTGGGTAATTTTGATTGAAGTTGGGGAAAGCTTGGAAAAGCTGGGGGCAATGGTAGGTAATTTTGGTTGAAGTTGGATGGGTATTGTGGTCTTTTGCAAAAAAAAGCTGGGGAAAGCTGAAGAAGAGTGGATTGCGGGATTGCTACAATCTAGCCTCCAGATTGTTATAATCTAGATTAAAAGTTTGCTGTTTGTTGCCCTTCCAGTTTTTAAAAGCTGCTTTTTACAATCCTCAGCTGAAACAAACAGGGTCTAAGAGTGTTTAGATGGATTATCTTGTTTACATTTTAGACCAAAATTATAAACTTAATTTATTTTATTTTAACCTACAAATTTCATATCTCAGGTGAAGTTAGGATCTGAAGCTCTACCAAACAAGCCCTAAGTGTACCTTAGTACAACCAATACGGACGGTAAAAAGTTCTCGCCTGGCGGTGTAGAGAAGTCATCAACTCCTCAATTGGCACTCGGCAGTAGCTTTTGCCTCACAGCTCAATTCGGGATAGATATTTTCTGCTCGATTCGGGATTAGATCCGGTCGGGACCGGTTTTGATTATCCGGCTGGATCTATGATGGGATCTGGATACTTGAATCCGGATTCAGAGCACCCAATATCTAGTAAATAAGGGATGGGATCCGAATATCAGGATTTTTCCTAGTCGAATATCAGCATGGCCTAGCGCATTTTCATTACATTTTTTCTATGACAACCTGTTTATATTGATAATTAGTTGGTTCTATTGATCCTTAAGTAGCATATTCTTTCTATAACGTATATGGGTTTGATTAATATATAACTTGCTACTATAATCATATATTTGTATGGTTTTAATTCAACATATATTACTCTACATATGCTGCATTATCCGTATATCTTTATCCGTTTTCAACCTGAATCCGTCACATATCTGTTCCGTATTCATATCCCAAATAACCCGGATTCGTATCCACATCCGGCTAACTTGTATCCGATTCTAAATTCGAGAAAAAAATATAGATTAGAATACGAGAAAAGCAATATCCGTGTGTATCCGACTCGTATTCACTCCCTAACCGTTGGTGAGTGTGGAGGTCATGTTCCGATATGTTCTTGTGTCCAAATGCAAAAGGAACCTTTCTGATTCTGCGACAAGTATCAACAAATTAGGTCGGAAAAAGCCTTCGTAGGGTCCATGCCATTCTTTGGCACGGAAAATATGGCTCTTGGCATGAGTGCATGGTCGGTGAATGGGCAACTTTTTCTCAGCAGGAGAATTCTAATGTCATATTTTGAGGAAGAAGAGAAAGTTAAAGTAGGGAGACGTATGTTGCAAATCTTATGTAAGAAGAATAATATTCCTGTAAATATTTCTAATATGGCAATGGTGGATGCTCTCTAATTATTGGACAAAATCAATGGGTGGGGGAGATGGAACTGCTTCCTTCAGATGGGATTCATGTGCCAAAAGGTAGATCAAGTTCGAGGATAGCTGTTATGGGAGACACAAATATGCTGGTGAAAGCGATGAATTTGGTGGAGAAAAAGAATTCTTTACGGTCAGGTAAATGCCCATCTTTTCCTTCCATTTCAAATTCTGAACTTTCTTTTCGAATTGCAAAATTGGGTGTTTCTATGGTAGAGACAAGAAGGCTATTTCGTCTGCTATTACATCTATTAAAAATATAGAAATAGATAGGCTTAATGTCTCGACTAAAAATAGAAGAACTAGTAATAAGTCTTCCTCACCTAAAATTTACTGGAAATTTTTGTATTTTATACAAAAAACGAGCCAGATTCTGAGAAATATACAACATTCTCGCAGATTTACAAAATCTCCATCAATTTCGGGATGTGAAAGCGAAATCTCAATTTCATAATCTGAGTTTATGAAATCGGTGATTTCGCGTTTCAAAATACTGAAATTGAGGTATTTCGCAATTTCAAAAACCGAAATCCGGTATTTGCAGTTTGAAATTGCGAAATTGAGGTGGTTTTGCAGTTTGAAATTGCGAAATTGGACTGAGCCTCCCGGGTAGAATCAGCGACGACGTATAAAAATAAAATAGGACTCTAACGATGTCGAAAAATTTTGAAATTTTTTATGAAGGTTCCTGATAAATCAATGATATTACCATAAAAATTTCAAATGATTTTAAGATATGAGGAATTTTTTAAAATTCAAACAATACAACTGGCCTGATAAAACGCTGGCCGACAAGTTTGAACCGAATGAAAAATGAAACAAACCATGTTAGAAAATTTTAAAAAATTTTGTCCATGGTTATGATGCATCACTAATATTTTCATAAAATTTTCATATAATGATCAAGCTCTATGAATTTTTAAAAATTCAGACAGTGCTAGTGTCCGATGTGGGAAAATTTAGACAGTAGCACTGTCTAAATTTTTAAAAATTTATAAAGCTTGATAAAAATTTTATAGGAACATTAGTGATGCATCATAACCATGGACAAAAAATTTCAAAATTTTATAGTCGACAACAACTCATGTTATGAACACTTAAATTATTTGTTGAACATATATAAGGGCACATACACCGAAAGTTCAGATGATAAAATAAACAATAGATTAGATTATATTATAAGGGCATTACAACAGTAACAAAATTGCTTAACGAACTAACTAACTAACGAAAGCACTGTTTGTCATGGTGAAACAAATTATCGTTCCGCCTATCTGGGTACAGCCAGAATGATGTCCCACATTTTCTGCATATTACCTGACCCGTGTTAAATTTGCGATTTGTCATCGGACACCGCTCAATCCCTACTATGAAAGAACTCCATGGGGATCCAAAGTGCACCCAGCTGTCGCCGAATGGGTGGCCTATGTTGTACGTCTCGGGTGTATAAGACATAATTTTTTGGTCTTTTTTATGTGGATTTCTGCCCTCCCATATGGGCATGTCATCCTGATTCCCGGCGTCCCCTATGTTAATACCACCCGGGTTCCCGGATAGTCTGCGCAACGCGTCAAGGATTTGTTGCGTGGTGCGGACCTCGGCCGGCTGCTTCCCCTTATCCCTTCTTCTTCGAGAGGAGGAACCCTCTTGCACCGTGTTTTGCCTCTTTCTTTTGTCCCTTCTGCTTCCCCTTGTCCCTTCTTTTTCATCCGGACCCTCTTTCTTTTGTTTCTAGTTGCGCCGTGTTTTGCCTGCCCAGGCCTCCCTCCCCCGCCTCCTCTTTTTTTTTTCCCAACATGACCGTGCACCCGGCACATCCTCCTCCGCTGCGCCTCGCCCGCACCACATGCCCCGCCCCGCGACGTGCCTCGCGCCACGCCTAGCTGCCCTCCAGCGTGCGGCGTGTGGCGCCGTGGAATCCATGGTTCGACTGCACCGAATGCCGTGGGCCCGTGTTTGGGAAAAACCGTGAAAAAACCTCCGTCGAATAAATTAAAAAAAAGTGGGAAAATATTCCGTGCTTCAGATCCACGAAAAATAAAAAAAATTATCCGCGGTTCAGATCCGCGGAAAATTTAAAAAAAATTAAAAATCGACGCGTCGAGATTTATTGTATCTACTAGTCTTGTCAAATCACTCATGTGTTGTCATCTTCGTAATACAGTGATGCCAGCTTCTCTTAAGCTGTCGAGATTTTTAATTGTAGCTCGCAGTAATGTCAAATCACCCATGTCTTGTTAAATGCACGCGCTTTCGAGTGGACGAAAAGACGACACCACCACAGCCTTCGCAATGCGATGTGACAGCAGGCTACTTTTAGCTTTCTCAAAGTGATTCGACAATACTCTGCAGACCACCAAGCGGGTTCCTCCTCTCGAAGAAGAAGGGACAAGGGGAAGCAGCCGGCCGAGGTCCGTACCACGCAACAAATCCTTGACGTGTTGCGCAGACCATCCGGGAACCCGGGTGGTATTAACATAGGGGACGCCGGGAATCGGGATGACATGCCCATATGGGAGGGCAGAAATCTACATAAAAAAGACCAAAAAATTATGTCTTATACACCCGAGACGTACGGCATAGGCCACCCATTCGGCGACAGCTGGGTGCACTTCGGATCCCCATGGAGTTCTTTCATAGTAGGGATTGAGTGGTGTTGTAAGTTCAACCTTCATTAGTTATGGTTTTGGTGTTAATGACAAATCTAATCTCGTATTAATGACAAATCTAATCTTGTGTTAATGACAAATCCAATATTGAGTTTATCCCCTAATGCGATATTGTTCTTAATGACATATCTTATATCGAGACTAACATGTTTGTTTAGAATATCTTTGTTTAGTCTCATCGCATTCAAAAATGGAAAACCCAAGGTATGTTTGCATATTTATTATAGTATTAGTTGCATACTTTGGATTCAAGTTAAAGCATGAACATTCCCATTGAAATAACCACAAAGTGTGCATCATGTTGCCCAATCCATATATTACATGGATGCACATATTTAGGGGGAGTTCACACTCTAACTTAAAGAGTCAATTTAAATGATAATTTAAATTGAGTTCATTTGTCTTATTAATCATTAAAGAACACTTCATCATGTGTTGATGGTGTTCCTTGATTAATTAAAACGAATGAATAGTTCTTAAGTATAATGAAGCATGCGTTGCATTATTGTACTTAAGACACATATAAATCATTCAAATTGACTTAGGTTGTGCTCAATTGATCTAGAGGCATTCATTATGTGTTAATGGAGTGCAAGAGATAATTGAGACAACCATGCATCTTGGACTAACTATGTTATGAGTTGTGATTGAGTTAGGTTAAGTCCAAAGATGAATGAGATGATAAAGAAGATGAGTCGAGTGGATATCCCAGGGGAGTATCAAAGTGATGATCATAAAGACCCCAAAAGGGGATTGCTTGCGTGCGGCGGCGAAGGTATAACTAGATAGGCTAAGGACTTTCTAGTCTTTGAGTCTAAGGTTTTTATCGCCGTACTATTAAGAGGAGTTGATTCCTAGTTTGAGCTTCATCATGTGTTGGTGATCTCAATCCGCGTTCACTCAAGCTCAAATCTTGTTTGTTTTGGTTTTTGCATATGGGTTAACCATTTGGCATGTGTTGCAAATGTGTTAAGCCTATGCTTGGTCGCTTTGCATTATGCTCGATTTGTATGTGTTGCAAAGATGAAAGAGTATATGAATTTGGTTTTCGCATTATGCTTTGATTTGCATGTGTTGCAAATAGGATAAGCTAATGCGTTGGCTTTTTAACGTGAAGTTCACTTTTGCATGTGTTGCATTAGTTGAAGCTTCATGTTTTGATTTCATAAAACATCTTTATAAAACCTTGGTGTTGCTTGGAGCTAAGTTTTGCATGTGTTGCAAAAGGAGAGAGCTCAAGCATGATTTTATGTTGTGTGTTTGTAAGGAGCTAGAGGCTTGCATGTGTTGTGAGTAAAGAGCTCATACATGTGATTTGGTTTAGTATGGAGGTTGGTTTTAAGTAATGCATGGAACTAGAGAATTGCATGTGTTGCAATTAGAGAGTTCATGCATCTTGATTTGGTGTTGCTTGGAGCTAGACTTTTGCATGTGTTGCAAAGAGTAGTGCTCAAGCATGAAATGTGTTTATTGAGTTATTTGCAAGTTAGTTTGCGAATAAACCGAGGTTTATGAGTCCTAATCCCGAGAGCATGTGAGTAGGGCTTGCAACGGGTGTTGGCAAGTTGACTGGGTCTCGTGTTGACCTTCACATGGCTAGGGGGATTAATCTCATAAACTCGAGTTTGATTTGCTTAATACGTTTTGCAAATAGATCTTGAGTTGATTGCGAAATGTGTTTTCGCTAGTTGGATTTGTTATTTGCAAATGTGTTTTGCAAATAAGCTAGAGGTTATGTGTTTCGATCCTAGAGCATGTGTTGGCATTTGCGAATGTGTTTTGCAAAGTGTCGGGGTCATGTGTTGATCCTTATATGGCTAGAGGGTTGATCTCATAGGTTCGTAGTTTATTTGTAAATGAGTTTTGCAAATAAGTTGTTCTTAATGTGTTTCTTTGGAGAATGTGAATTGGTATGCAAATGTGTTTTGCAAATTGCCTGATCATGTGTTGATCATCACATTGCTCAAAGAATAAATCTTTATTGGTGTTTGAGTTGAAGAGAAAAGATTTAGTGTGAAAATCATGTTTTCTCTGTGAGGCTGTGCTACTGGTGGTGGTAACCAGTGCTACTGGCGGCGTAGGCACCGCCTCCGGCCGTGTGAAATTTCCAGAGGGGTGTTCTTGTGCCTCTGGGCGGTGCTCTGCACGGCCATGGTGGTCCCAGTGCACGGAGGAGCAGTAGCACCGATCAACCCCTGTGTGATATTTCCAGAGGGTATGTTTTAAGTGGTGCAGCGGTCGGTGCTACTGCGAGGCAGTAGCTGCGCTCCCGGTTGGCGGTGCTACGGATTTCTGATAATCTGCTAGTTTTCTAGCCGTTGGCCAGAGGCAGGCTACTCTGCTTCTAGTAGGGCGGTAGCACCGGGTTCTGAGTTTTGCCCATTTCGACCCCCAACGGCTAGTTTTGGCTTGGAGGCTATATAAGGAGGCCTTGGGGGTCATTGGCTAGGTGCTGGAGTTATTGTGAGTGTGTGGGAGTTGTGTGCATGTGTTGCCCTCTTCCATTTGCTTCTTGAGCTAAGAGTGAGCACTAATTGCATGTGTTGCAATTAGGAAGTGGTTTGAGAGCCTCTTGTGCATGTGTTGCACTTGAGGGAGGCCTTGGTGCATGTGTTGCACGAGGTGATCACCGGGGCGCATTCACAGTGCTCGGTGAAGTTCAAGCAAGGAGCGGCTTGTTACTCTTGGAGGTTGCCGACTCCTAGACGGCGTAGGCGTCGTGCGCGGGAGCTCTCGAGGTGTGAGAAGCCCCGGCGAAGTTTGTGAAGGTTCGGGTTGAGCCTACGCGCGAGCGTGAAAAACCACGACTAGTGGAAATAGGCGGGTGCTCGAGCGGGAGCCGGTCCAAGTGTGGGCTAGCCTCAACGTGGACTAGGGGAGACCGGCAAGTCTCCGAACACCACGGAAAAATATCGGTTGTCTCTTGTCTCATTTATATTCAAGCACCTTACATTATTGATTATTTATCAATTGCTTGAATTAGCATTGCTAGTATTATTTAGTTGATCAATTTAGCAATTCTTGTGTAGAGACTTAAATTTAGTTAGTGCACTAGTGAGCCTAGTTGATTTAGGCTTTAATTGTCAAAACCTATTTATCGCTTCCGCATATATGTTTGATTAGGTTTTGACTTAGGGGTGTATTAGAGCGATCGATTTTAGTGGGCGATTAATTTTGTAAAACGCCTATTCACCCCCCTCTAGGCGCATCCTCGACCCTACAGGTGTCCGATGACAAATCGCAAATTTAACACGGTCGTAATATCGTAAAATGTGGGACATCATTCGGCTGCACCAGATAGGCGAACGATCATTTGTTTCACCATGACAAAACGATGCTTTCAGTTAGTTAGTTAATTAAGCAATTTCACATCCTTTGTTGTAATGCCCTTGTAATATAATCTAATCTATTGCTTATTTTATCATCTGAACTTTTGGTGTGTGTGCCCTTATATATGTTCAACAAATAATTTAAGTGTTCAAAATATGAGTTGTTGTCGACTATAAAATTTTGAAATTTTTTATCCATGGTTATGATGCATCACTAATGTTCCCATAAAATTTAATAGCACTGTCTGAATTTTTAAAAATTCATAGAGCTTGATCATTATATGAAAATTTTATGGAAATATTAGTGATGCATCATAACCATGGACAAAAAATTTTAAAATTTTCTAACATGGTTTGTTTCATTTTTCATTCGGTTCAAACTTGTCGGCCAGCGTTTTATCAGGATAGTTGTATTGTTTGAATTTTAAAAAATTTCTTAGATCTTAAAATCATTTGAAATTTTTAGGGTAATATCAGTGATTTATCAGGAACCTCCATAAAAAATTTCAAATTTTTTTGACATCGTTAGGGTCCTATTTTATTTTTATACATCGTCACTGATTCTGCCCGGGAGGCTTAGTCCAATTTCGCAATTTCAAACTGCAAAACCACTTCAATTTCGCAATTTCAAACTGCAAATACCGGATTTCGCAAACTCAGATTGCGAAATTGAGATTTCGCTTTTTCACATCCCGAAATTGATGGAGATTTTTGTAAATACCTGAGAATGTTGTATATTTCTGTAAATACGGCTCGTTTTTTGTATAAAATACAAAAATTTCCAAAATTTACTTGGTTGAG
The DNA here is from genome assembly GCA_036346375.1 of Guadua angustifolia. NCBI lineage: Eukaryota > Viridiplantae > Streptophyta > Magnoliopsida > Poales > Poaceae > Guadua > Guadua angustifolia. The sequence goes on from CM070514.1 coordinate 39,596,779, forward strand.
GAGGATGAGGATATTTTAGACACTCAACTTGATCACATTTGCGATGAATATGATCTGAATGTGGTTGAAGAGGGTTTAGATCATATCTGTTGTGATCTGGTTGCTACACCTCGTAGAAAAAAATCCAATTTAAGAAATATTATTAGAGAGGGATTGAGCTCTAAAAAACCAAAAACACCAGCTAAGTTGAGTCTCAAATGAAAGGCGTTTTTTGGAATAGCAGAGGTCTAGGAGACTTGGCTAAACACAGGTACTTAGAGGATATGGTAAAAGAGGAGCAAATTGATTTTATTGCCCTTATGGAGACGGGTCGGGATCATTTCCCTGATAGGACTCTGAAAAAATTATGTGGTGGCAAATAATTTATCTAGCACTGCATGGCACCTCATGGTCGCTCAGGGGGGATGCTCCTGGGAGCTGACTTAATGGTGTATGATATTGGAACTATCGATGAAGGGGACTTTTATATTAAGTTCAAGCTTCGTAATAAAATTGATGGGTTTACATGGGTACTAATAGTAGTTTATGGTCCAGCGCAACAGGAATATAAGGATATGTTTCTAACTGAAATGGCTCATATCTGTAGTAAAGAGTCGTTACCATATATTATTGGTGGGGATTTTAATATCATGTGTGGTCCTGAAGATAAAAACAAGGACAACTTTGTTAAGAAATGGCCTGCTCTTTTTAATATGGTAATTCAATCACTAGATCTCAAAGAGATACCGATGTCGGGTCGACAATATACTTGGGCGAGTAGTGGCGATAACCCAACTTTTGAGAAGTTAGACAGGATCTTAGTTTGTACTGAATGGAAAAAAAATTCCACTCACTTCGGTGCAGGCAAGATATAGGAGCCACTCAGATCATACGCCATTACTATTGAATACTGGGGTTTCATTTCATCATAGAAAGCCACCATTGTTCAAATTTGAATGTGGTTGGTTGATTAGAGATGGTTTCTATGACTTGGTTGCTGATAAATGGCAATCAGAGACTAGTGGGGATACTGCTATGGAAAAATGGCAGAGTAAGATACGATCTCTTAGGCAATTTTTACGAGGATGGGCCAAACACACAGCTGGTCACAACAAAAAAGAGAGGAAAAAGATCATTTTGTTAATTGATGATCTCGATAAAAATGCAGAACATAGAGTTCTCTCAGATCAAGAATTAAGTTTGAAATATTATCTCAACGAGAGACTGGTGAACTTGTTGAGGGAGGAAGAAATTAAATGGTATGAGAGAGCTAAAACCAAAGATCTTTTGGAAGGTGATAATAATACTCAATATTTCCATTTGATTGCTAATGGGAAACACAGAAAACAGCATATCTTCAAATTAGATCATGAAAATGGTGTAATAGTGGGTGATGCTGAATTAAAAGCGCATATCACAAATTATTATAAGGGTTTGTTTGGACCGTCAGAAGAAAATAATTTTAGTCTGGTGGAAGCTCATAATCATGATTTGCCTCAGGTAACAAATGAGGAAAATGACATCCTTATTGCACCTTTCACTGAAAAGGAGGTTAGAGAGGCGGTTTTCCAAATGGAACACAATAAGTCACCTGGTCCTGATGGATTCCCAGCAGAATTTTATCAGGTATTCTGGAATATTATAAAAGGGGATCTCATGGCGTTGTTCAATGATTTTTATCATGGGAAATTACCTCTATATAGTCTCAACTTTGGAATAACCAGGGATTTTATGATTATACTAATATTTATGAATTCATTTTACCATCATTTGATCTCATGAACTCAAATTATAACTATTTTAACTTCTATGCATTTGAAAGACAATATATTTCCAAATCTAATTCATTTAGATTCAACTCTAAATGTTTTTGCATATCTAAGTTCATTACTAATTTTTGGAACCTGTATAACCGGTTTTACATGATTTACATTCTATTTGCAAAAGATATTCATATTTGAATACTTAATACATTGAAAGCAATCTATTTTAGAAAATGATTCAAACTAAGTTAGAATCTAAATATTTTTATATATTTGGGTTCCTGAGATTTTAAGGTTTCTATAAAAATTGATTATATTCAAATTTGAACTTGTTTGCATAAACATTGTATATAGCATACTTGATCAACTTCTTTTAGTTTAACTTTATAATTCAAACAGAGTTTGTTATTTCAATATTTTTGAATATTTAGAATCCTCATGAGTTTAGATAAACATATAAATTTATGTCATGATTTAAAAATTATAATATGTATATTTATAATGGTGTCATATTAGGGTTTATTTAAATTTCTATTTCAAATAAATCAAACCAAGCATGAGAATTAAATATTTTTGCATATTCAGGCTCTTAAGGTCATAAGTATTCTAATAAAATTTACTTTATTTAATTTTGAGCTCATTTGCAATTTCTATGAATGGCATATTTTGATCCTCTTCTTTTAAATTTAAATTTAAATTATAAACAGAGTTGAAATTCAAAATATTTTTGCATATTCTGAATCTACATGAATTTATATGAATTTAAGAATTTATTTCACTTCATTTGGACTGTTAGTTCAAAAGTTATAAGCATTTGAATATTTTCGGGTTTGATAAATACTAGAAAATAGGAAAACTGCCATAAAAAGAAAGTACGTTTTATCACCGAGAGTACGCTTTCCTCTTTTGGGCTGGACCGGATTGAAGTACTGGCAAATGGGTCCATGCGGTCAGCGACTGACGACGGGGCCCCAGATGGCAGTGAGTGGTGAGGGCGGAGGCTGACTGGCTGGTCCCGCATGGCAATGAAGAGGTTGAGCGTCGATCGCCAGTGGGCTCACTTGTCGGCGTCCAAGCAGAGAGGAGGAGTCATGAGGCTCGCCGGCGGCGAGGAAGGCCGGAGAGGCTGAATGGGTTCCACGGAGTGCTTGAGCTGGTCTTTTTGCACCCTTTGGTGGTATCGCAGTGGTCAGAGACGGCCGGGAGATAGGTCGCCACCAGAGCTATGCGGCAGCGGCCATGGCCGATTGGCAAAGCTCAATGTGACAATGTTTGTGATGATTCAACAGAAATTGAAGCTCAAATGAGTATCAGGGAGGTTTAGGGGTTCTGTTTTTCTACTTATTCAAAGAAATGAGTAGAGGGAAAGGGCTCTCACCGTGCATGGTCGACGGCGGAAGAAGGAGCTCGGGGCGACTGCTCACCGGGGAAGAAGAGCTTGAATTGGCGATGGGTATGGACTCTAGAGGTCACAAGGAAGCTTCAGACCAATTGGTTTGAGTTAATTCGGAGTGTAGAGCTTCGCGGGTGGATTTCCTCCTTTTCGGGTCTTGCCGACTTTGGGGAAGAAGCAGCTAGCTTGCGCATGAGGAGGGTTCAGGGGAGAGTGAGAGTGGCTCGTGTTGGTTCCTGGGAGATAGCCGTGCTGGGCTTTGTAGCTGAGCCGAGACGGTTCGGCATTGGCTTTGCGCGGAGGAGGTGGTTCTGTCAGACTTTGCTTGGGCAAATAAAATGCAATTATTTCTTTGCCATGGCGAAATTGGTGTCGTGCCCGAATTTCCACTTGATTCAGACACTCAGGTATTCTGTACTAGTCCAGGATCACGCTAGTACACACAGGATAAACAAGTTGAAGTACCACAATCATACACAGCGGAATAAGTAATAAAGTACTTCAAGCATAATATAGTCGAGTTACATGACCTTATGGTCACCTTACAATACTTCGCCACGCAGGGCGATAAATATCATCAGTATCAAGTTCATTCAGCGGAAGCAAAAGTACGTTAACGGAAACCCTTCTTAGCCACAGGCTACTGAGTGCGGCTCAACCCCTTAGTCCTCCTGGCCTTCAATGAATTCTTCATTCCAAGCTGGCACGGCTTCTTCTTCTTCTGAGGGTTTTGTCGATGCAAGGGTGAGTATACAACATACTCAACAAGTCATGCACAATGCAGGTCTATTACTACATGCATGGCTTATTCCAAGGAAAGGCTTAATTGGTTATTTTGCTTAAACAGCATTTCTTTTAAACAGGTAATCCTATTAGATTAAAAGCAGTAAAACCAATATATATATTAATAATATTTGATTTCTCAATTCTTTTCCAAGGATTTGGCACACAGCCCTAATTTCATTCAGCATTCTTTTGGCACACAGCCACCCAGCCCTCATATTTTATTTTGAAAATCTAACCCTTGACTGTAATCACCGAGCAATGTCCAAGATCATGACACGGCTATTCGAATAGATTCACACACACACTCGCAGAGGTCAGACACTTTACCCACAGGATACATCTGCTCACCACACAAAGCGATTGATTGCAACAAAGTCTTTCAGAGACTAACATTTAACCGATGAACCCTCCGACATTTCCTTCTAACACTTCCCTCACTCAGAGTCAAGTTTAGACAGGCAAGTGTCGTTGAATGGGTACCAAGTCAGAGTACGTCGCTTCCCCTCTGCATTGCACTGGTGTGCACTTTGTCACCCAGAGGTTTCAAAGGAAAGAGGTTAGAAACCTACTTAACTAGGTCCGTCCCATTCCTGGACAAGTGGTTGTACACTTAACTCAGCCTCAAAGGCTCGCAAGGTTAAGTCCTTAATTGTCCCGGCAAGACATCCATTTTATACATCTCGCACACAGCCTTCACAATCATTTCATACATCCCTGCCACAGCCCACTTCGCACGAAGCCTTCTTGCCACTTGCCCCGTCCAAATCATTTCCCACCCAGGTTTGCATTTATGCAACACATGCCAATGCCCACTTCATTGCACGAGTAGTACCACATGTGTCGCTACCCTCAATTCCATTTCATGACATCATCGCATTATTCCAAAATGCGCTCCATATTCATTTAATCAATATTGAGTTGTCATTCTAAAAGACATTCAACGATTCAAGCGAGGCTGTTTACTAATCACGGTCTAGCCTCCCGTGTTGGCTTGTAATGGCATCCAACATAATTTAAGCATCTTAGGGTGACAAGGTATTCGGGACATATAAACATTATAATCAAGGTGTCATAATCCAATTGATATTTTAGCTACCTTTCCCACAATAAGTAATACCATTTTTAATTAATATAGCATGCATAAATTGAATCGAAATACACTTTTAAAATCTAGGGCAATATGGTCAAAGCATGACTTGCCTTCAAAAAGTCGTTGGTTCTGGTCAAGCTCTGCGGACGGGTCTTCAAATCCTCCTCGGCGAATTCCGGCGACTTGAGTCTACGCCAAGACGCAATCCAACATACAATAGCACTCAATACAGACAGCAAGACCATCACCAAAAATAAAATAAAAATCACCATTAAATAGCTTACATTTTTACAAATTTTTGGGCACTGGAATCACTCAAATCCGAGTTAAAATGCAAAAGTTATAGCATTTTCAATTTTGCTGAAATTCATTAAATATATAACCGAATTTCTTTATTTAATTTCCTACTGAAAATCCGGATTTTCCCCCCTCGGCGACACGTGTCAGCACCAGAGCAAGCCACGTCGCTCTCTGACACTGACAGGTGGGCCCTCGGATGACGTCACGCTGACGTCAGCACAGCCGGGGTCATCACACTGACGAGTGGGCCCGATGAACAGTACTTGGCCCCACATGTCAGCGCGAATACGCGGCGCACTCCCGACGGTCGGATCGGAGATCTACGGCTGAGGTTTACCGATACGGTTCACTATTCCTCGCACCGACGTGGATGCATCAGCGCGGTCGGATGACGATCCAACGGCGACGGGTACCCACACGGTTTACTATTCCTAAGCCTACGTGGACGCACGCCTACCGTCGGATGGAAATCCTACTACCGCAGTACTCCTACAATGCACTATTCTCGCACCCGCGGTACTAACGAGCCTTACGATCACAATCCAACGGACAAGATCTAATCCTACCGCTTCAACCGTGATTCAAATAAGATGATGCGGCCTCACCTTGCGCGGCTTGATGAAGATCCGACGGCCGAGGTGAGTTGCGGTCCGAAGGAGTGGCGGTGGTGCTCGACGCCGACTTGGGGAAGATGACGCGGTCGACGGCGCTTCAAGCTTCCCGGCCGGAAGAGGTAGTCGAGTGCAAAAGGGCGAGACTCAAGGAACTCTGAGCTGGTCTCAAGTCGGCGCAAGTGAGCGGCGGACGGCGCTAAACACGAAGATAACAAGTGGCGGGGAGCGTGGCTACTACTGGCGAAAGCACTAAGCGACGCTACTGGGACTACAGAGCGGGGAGAAGAGGCAAATGAGCTAAGGAAGGCCGAGCACGGAGGTGTATTTCATCTGCCGGACATGCCTCGAGTAGCGCGCACAATCCTCGACAAGATCTTCGCCCCCTACTGGCGACGGCGGCAATCTGCTTCGCTCTCTCCCGAGATCGTCCCACACGTCAATCGTTCGATCGAGATCCAACGGCGCAGATTAAACCTCATTTCAATGAATTCCAGATTTAATCGCGGCCGCTTGATCCAGATCCGACAGTGGAGAGCGGCGGCGATTAGGGTTTCTCATGCGAAAGCACAAGTTGGGCGGCCCAACATCAGTAGCTAAAGGATTTTCGGTTTTTCAATAAAAATAAAGATGTAAATTCAAAGCAATTAATTAGGGCACTAAAAATACCCGAAAAATTCTAGAAAAATTCTAGAAAATATTTCAGAGCATTTTGAGCCTAAATAAAATATTTTTATTTATTTTTGATAATTACTTTTTCTGACATTTAATTATTCAAGAGAAGATAAATTCAATAAAACTCAAATAATTCCAAATAAATTCCCAAAAATCAGATAAATTCAATTAAATGAAATTAAATGCAAATAAAGGTTTATTAATTTGCAAAAATTCAAATAACTCCAAAAATTTAAAATCGGCCAAATTTCGGGACGTTACAAACCTACCCCTTTAATGTAATCTCGCCCCGAGATTCAAGGCTAACTAGAGAATAGGTTCGAATTCCTTTTCAGATCTTCCTCTCGTTCCCAAGTGGCTTCACTTTCTGTGTGGTTGCTCCACTGAACTCTGCAGAAATGGGTTGTCTTGTTTCTGGTCCTCCGATCCACTGTATCCAGAATTTTTATTGGTTGCTCCTTGTAGGTCAAATCTTCTTGCAGTTCAACTTCTTCCAGTGATGTTTGCTCTTCAGGAATTCGAAGACACTTCTTGAGTTGCGATACATGGAAGACGTTGTGTACTCCTGCTAACGACTGCGGTAACTCCAGTTGGTACGCGACTTCGCTTTTCCGGCTTATGATCTTAAACGGTCCCACATATCTTGGAGCAAGTTTACCCTTTTTGTGAAACCTCTGGACTCCCTTGAGGGGTGTAACTCTGAGATACACGTAATCTTCAGGCTCAAAACTTAAATCTCTGCGACGATTGTCTGCGTAACTCTTCTGCCTTGACTGCGCGATTTTCAACCTTTCTCTGATCAGTGCTATTTGCTTTTCGGCTTCTTGAAGTATAGCTGGTCCGAAGACACGACGCTCACCGGTCTCATTCCAGTTTAACGGCGTCCTGCAGGGTCGACCATACAATGCTTCAAAAGGTGACATCTGAAGACTTGCCTGATGGCTGTTGTTGTAACTAAACTCCGCATATGGCAAACATTTATCCCAAGTCGATGTATAAGCCAACGCACAGGCTCTTAGCATATCTTCTAATATCTGGTTGACTCTTTCAGTCTGCCCATCTGTCTGTGGGTGGTAAGCTGTACTGAAGTTCAGACGGGTCCCCATTGTCGTATGCAATTTATCCCAAAATCTTGAGGTAAATTGGGTACCTCTGTCCGACACTATCTTCTTTGGTATCCCATGCAAGCAAACGATCCTTGCCATGCATAGCTCGGCTAACTTGTCTCCTGAATAGGTCGTCTTTACCGGTATGAAGTGCGCGACCTTAGTTAAGCGATCCACTATGACCCATATGGAGTCATAACCTCCTTGCGTCCTTGGTAATCCGGTAATGAAATCTATTCCGATTTCCTCCCATTTCCACTCTGGTATTTTTAAGGGTTGCAGCAGTCCTGCCGGTCTCTGGTGCATGGCTTTGACTCGCTGACACACATCACACAGCGCTACATGTTCAGCTACTTCCCTTTTCATATTCGGCCACCATAACCTTTCTTTTAAATCTTGATACATTTTTGCACTTCCTGGGTGAATCGAGTACTTGGAATCGTGAGCTTCCTCCAGTATTAACTGCTTTAACTCCCTTTTGTTCGGTACACAAATATGCTCTTTCATCCACAGCGTACCATGTTCGTCCAGCTTAAATTCTTTCGCTTGGCCTTCCTCCATCTTGGCCTTGATTCGCTTGATCTTCTCATCATCCTTCTGACCTTCTCTAATCTGATCCTCCAAGATAGGCTTTACTTCTAATGCGGCTACGAATTTTTTCGGAACAACTTCCAATTTCAGTCTCTGAAGATCCCTGCACAATTCTCCCTGGCTTTCCTCCACCTTCGAATTTAGACCATGACTTTTCCAACTCAGGGCATCAGCCACTACATTGGCCTTGCCGGGATGATAATGGATTCCCATGTTGTAATCCTTGATCAGCTCTAACCATCTCCTTTGTCTCATGTTTAGATCAGATTGGGTGAAAATGTACTTAAGGCTCTTATGGTCTCAGATACACCTCGTGATCTATTGCCAATAAGATAGTGACGCCATATCTTCAGGGCATGCACTACAGCTGCTAATTCTAGATCGTGCGTCGGGTAATTTTCTTCATGTGGCCTTAATTGCCTTGATGCATAGGCTACTACCTTTCCATTCTGCATTAACACACATCCGAGTCCTTGGCGTGATGCATCGCAATAGATATCAAAACTCTGATGCACATATGGTTGAACTAATACTGGTGCTGATGTCAGTCGTTTCTTCAACTCTTGGAAACTCTTCTCACAATCCGGTGTCCAAACAAACTTCTTTTCCTTTTTCAGCAATTGCGTAATTGGTCTAGCAATTGTCGAAAATCCTTCTATAAATCGACGGTAATAACCAGCCATCCCAAGAAAACTTCGAACTTGCGAAACTGTCTTGGGCGACTCCCAATGCAGTACTGTCTCAACTTTGCTTGGGTCCACTGCAATTCCTCCCGCGGTCATCACATGCCCTAGAAAATCCACCTTACTCTTCCAGAAATCACACTTACTGAATTTTGCATATAGCTGTTGCTCTCTTAGCTTTTCCAGCACTAGTCTCAAATGTTGGGCGTGCTCCTCATCCGTCCTTGAGTAAACCAAAATATCGTCGATGAATACGACTACAAATTTATCTAAATATTCCATAAATACTTTATTCATCAAGTTCATAAAGTAAGCGGGCGCATTTGTCAATCCGAATGACATAACGGTGAACTCGTAGTGTCCATATCTTGAAGAAAATGCGGTTTTGGGTATGTCCTCTGTCTTGATTTTTAACTGGTGATATCCTGACCTAAGGTCGATTTTGGAGAATACTCCTGCTCCTCTTAATTGATCGAAAAGGTCATCTATCCGAGGTAATGGGTATTTATTCTTTATCGTCACTTCGTTAAGTGCACGATAATCTATACACATCCGAAAACTCCCATCTTTCTTCTTAACGAACAGAACCGGTGCTCCCCAAGGTGACGAGCTTGGTCTGATGAATCCTTTTTCCAACAACTCCTCGATCTGCTTCTTCATCTCAACCAGTTCTTCGGTGGACATCCGATACGGCCTCTTTGCTATTGGTGCGGTTCCTGGCACTAGCTCAATTGCGAACTCTATGTCTCTATCTGGTGGCATTCCTGGTAATTCCTCGGGAAAAACATCTGGGTATTCACTGACTACCGGTACGTCTCTTATACTGACAGCCTCCAGATTATTTACTAACATTTGACCTCCTCGAACTGCCACTGCTTGAATCTCCACTTTTCTACCATCGGGGCTCTCGATAGACACAACTCTTTGTCCACAGTCTAATATAGCCTTGTGTTTAGTCAACCAATCCATTACCAGGATAACATCCAGGGTTTGGGTATCTAATATAATAAGGTTCGCTAGAACTCTACCTTTTATTATTAGCTTAACTCTAGAACATCCGACCTTAGAACGGAGTTCGATCCGAGATTGAACTAGGAGTGTACTTTTAAGGTTGACAATATCCGATCATTTGTCACAGCAAAATCTCGAGAAACGAATGAATGCGAAGCTCCTGAATCGAATAATACTATAGCTGGCACTGAGTTGACTAGGAACTTACCGAGTACGACGTCCGTAGCATTCTGGACTTCGTCTGCGGTGATATGGTTGATTCGACCTCGCGCGAATGCTTGCGGTGAAGCTCCAGCTTGAGCAGGTCCTCGACTTCCTCCCTGGGCAGGGGTCTTGGCTGGGGTGTTTCATAAATTGAAACGCACTGGCGTCACAATTCCTTTCCTTGGGCACGCATTGGCGAAATGCCCCGTCTCGTGGCAGTTGTAGCAGCGCCTTCCTGCCATTTGCTGATTTCCACTATTCTGATTATTAACTCGACAGAGTCCGAGGGTTTGTCCTACGGTCTTGGAATTGGTGGCGGTGTCGACATTGTTTCTCGCTGAAATCTGTGAACTCTTTGGGGTATCATCCTCATTTTCTGCTGGCCATGGCGTCCTCCCTGTTGTGCCATGCGGCGCTTCTGGTTATCATCCAGCTCCTTGCGCTTGTCCTCTAGTATGAGCGCCTTGTTCACTAACTCCTGAAAATCCGGGAAGGTGTGGGTAATTAATCCCACCTGCAGTCCTGTGTTAAGTCCTTTCATGAAGCGGGACTGCCTTGCCTTGTCTGTTGCTACGTCTTCTGGAGCGTAGCGTGCTAACTGAGTGAATTTATTCAGATAATCGGCCACTGCCTGGCCTCCTTGATTCAGTGCTCGGAATTCCTCCTTCTTCAGCTCCATAATACCTTCTGGTACATGATATTGACGAAATGCCATGGTGAATTATTCCCAAGTAATCCCCTGCGGGTTCTCCTGTGACGCGCAGTAGTTCTCCCACCATTCAGCGGCGGTGCCTTCAAGTTGATGAGAGGCATAGAGTACCCTCTCATTTCCTTCACATTGAGTTATGTGCAACTTCCTTTCAATGGTTCTCAGCCAATCGTCTGCCTCTAGCGGGCTGGCATTGCCTGAGAATGTCGGCGGTCGTGTCCTCATAAATTCGAACAATCTTGAATAGGGACGGGGTCCATTGTTATTAACCTGATCGTTGGCGACGGCCTGAGTGTTGAGTTGTTGTACTGTTGTCATCATTGTTTGCATTAACTGTGTTTGTGCTGCGAGGAATGCTCCTAAGTTCTGCATATCGACTGGCGGTGCTGCCTGGGGTGGTGGCGTACTGTTCTGATTGCCTCCTGGGCGCGAACCACTGCCTCCTGCTCCGTTGTTGCGGGTGTTCACCATCTGTTGATTGCCTTGGTGGTTTAGGGATAAGAGGGAAAAGAATAGGCGAGTATAGGAACTTATACGGGGAAACAGGTGTAACTTAAAAACCAATAATCATGCAAGCATTAATAGTAATAATCAGGGTGGTTTATCACATAGTCTAGGGACTATGCGACCACAGCAATCACAAACATCACACCAAATTGTTCATTACAACATCGCATACTAAGGTTCGGAATAAAAGACGCGACTCAAAACAACTGAGTCTAAACGCAAAAGCTGGTTACTGCACTCTGACAAATCATCACTCCTCGAGCCAACCCGGCTGCGGCTCGCCGATCACGTAAACCGGCGGGTGAGCTGGCATCGGGGCAAACTGGTCCCCATGCCCTCCCACTGGTGCAGCTGGGGGCACCACCGGCTGCTGGCCCCCTGGCGCTGGCGCTGGCTCCTCCGGCTCCTCGTCGTCGTCGTCGAGCTCCATGACGGCGTCCGGCTCCTCGTGGCCGTAGAGAGCCTCCTCCAACTCAGCGATCCTCTGAACTGCGTGCTGCCTGGTCTCTCGCAGGGCCTCCTCGGTCTCCTCCAGAACGCGGTACACTGCCTGAAGCTCCGCAGTCGTGGCGTCCATGACCTCCTCCTGCGCAGCGGCGAACCTGCCCAAGTGCACGACGGCGGCGTCGTCCTCTAGCTCCAAGCGAGCTCGCGAGGGTCCACCGCGTCGCGGTGCACACGAAGGCGGTATCCCACAGCTCGAAGCCGTGGTCCTCGCGATCCGTCGCAGCAAGCAACCGCACACTTCAGATGCCCGCCAGAGCTAGCTTCGCTTCACCGCGAGGCGAAGCGGACGACTAGCACGAGCGTGCTCCCGAGCGTACAAGGTGAGGGTCGTCTCCCATCCGCGAGCAATCCCGATGACTATCCAGGTGCGAGACTTGTAGAGCGGGCGATCGAAGCCTCCCAACACCTGGAGCATCCTCCAGAGCTCTGCAGTGTAGCCTCCGTGACGCTCTCCAAAAGAGTGAACCATCCGCATCTGCCAAAGCAACGCGTCAGTAATAAAATTTCTAAAAGAATCCAAAAGTAATAGCAAATTACAGCATAGGTATGAAGTCAGGAAGAAGAGATGAGTCGAGATTTCTTTGATTATTCTTGCGCAGATTTTACTCTTTAGAAATTACTTTTGTCCTTCTATGGACGGCCAGTCTAGCTAGGGTTAAGTCCTACAGTCAACCTGGCTCTGATACCATCCCTGTCGTGCCCCGAATTTCCACGGATTCGGACACTCAGTATTCTCAGACTAGTCCAGATCACGCTAGTACACACAGATAAAACAGTTGAAGTACCACAATCATACACAACGGAATAAGTAATAAAGTACTTCAAGCATAATATAGTCGAGTTACATGACCTTATGGTCACCTTACAATACTTCGCAGCAGGCGATAAATATCATCAAGATCAAGTTCATTCAATGAAGCCAAAACGTTAATCTGAAACCCTTCTTAGCCACAAAGCATCGAGTGCTGCTCAACCCCTTAGTCCTCCGCCTTCAATGAATTCTTCATTCCAAGTCCGCACAACTTCTTCTTCTTCTCGAGGGTTTTGTCGATGCAAGGGTGAGTATACAACATACTCAACAAGTCATGCACAATGCAGTCTATTACTACATGCATGGCTTATTCCAAGGAAAGGCTTAATTGGTTATTTTGCTTAAACAAAGATTTCTTTTAAACAGTAATCCTATTAGATTAAAAGCAAGAAACCAATATATATATTAATAATATTTGATTTCTCAATTCTTTTCCAAGGATTTGGCACACTGACCCTAATTTCATTCAAGATTCTTTTGGCACACAAACCACCCAAATTTCATATTTTATTTTGAAAATCTAACCCTTGATCAGTAATCACGAAAGCAATGTCCAAGATCATGACACGGCTATTCAATAGATTCACACACACACTCGCAGAGGTCAGTACACTTTACCCACAGATACTGCTCACCACACAAGCGATTGATTGCAACAAAGTCTTTCGAGACTAACATTTAACCGATGAACCCTCCGATATTCCCTTCTAACACTTCCTCACTCAGAGCAAGTTTAGACAGGCAAGTGCCGCTGAATGGGTACCAAGCCGTAGCACAGGTACGCTTCCCCTACAGTTGCACTGGTGTGCACTGTCACCCAGAGGTTTCAAAGGAAAGAGGTTAGAAACCTACTTAACTAGGTCCGTCCCATTCCGGACAAGTGGTTGTACACGGAACTCAGTTCAAAGGCTCGCAAGGTTAAGTCCTTAATTGTCCCGGGCAAGACATCCATTTTATACATCTCGACACACAGCCTTCACAATCATTTCATACATCCCGTTGCCACACAGGCCCACCTGGCACGAAGCCTTCTTGCCACTTGCCCCGGTCCAAATCATTTCCCACCCAGGGTTTGCATTTATGCAACACATGCCAATGCCCACTTCATTGCACGAGTAGTACCACACAGGTCGCTACCCTCAATTCCATTTCATGACATCATCGCATTATTCCAAAATGCGTTCCATATTCATTTAATCAATATTGAGTTGTCATTCTAAAAGACATTCAACGCATTCAAGCAGGCTAAGCGACTAATCACGGTCTAGCCTCCCGTGTTGGCTTGTAATGGCATCCAACATAATTTAAGCATCTTAGGGTGACAAGGTATTCAGGACATATAAACATTATAATCAAGGTGTCATAATCCAATTGGTATTTTAGCTACCTTTCCCACAATAAGTAATACCATTTTTAATTAATATAGCATGCATAAATTGAATCGAAATACACTTTTAAAATCTAGGGGCAATATGGTCAAAGCATGACTTGCCTTCAAAAAGCTGTTGGTTCTGGTCGAAGCTCTGCGACGGGTCTTCAAATCCTCCCTCGGCGAATTCCGGCGACTCGGAGTCTACACGCACGCAATCCAACATACAATAGCACTCAATACAGACAGCAAGACCATCACCAAAAATAAAATAAAAATCACCATTAAATAGCTTACATTTTTACAAATTTTTGGGCACTGGAATCACTCAAATCCGAGTTAAAATGCAAAAGTTATAGCATTTTCAATTTTGCTGAAATTCATTAAATATATAACCGAATTTCTTTATTTAATTTCCTACTGAAAATCCGGATTTTCCCCCCTCGGCGACACGTGTCAGCACCAGAGCAAGCCACGTCGCTCTCGACATCGACAGGGTGGGCCTCGGATGACGCCACGCGACGTCAAGACAAATGGGTCATCATTGACCGACGAGTGGGCCCGATGAACAGATTTTGGCCCCACATGTCGTAGCGAATACGCGGCGACTCGACCAGTCGGACGGAGATCTACTACCGAGGTTTACCGACACGGTTCACTATTCCTCGCACCGACGTGGATGCATCAACATGGTGGGATGACGATCCAACGGCGACGGGTACCCACACGGTTTACTATTCCTAAGCCTACGTGGACGCACGCCTACCGTCGGATGGAAATCCTACGGCTGCAGGTACTCCTACAATGCACTATTCCTCGCACCTACGTGTACTAACGAGAGCCTTACGATCACAATCCAACGGACAAGATCTAATCCTACCGCTTCAACCGTGATTCAAATAAGCATTTACGTGGCCTCACCTTGCGCGTCGGATGAAGATCTGACGGTCGAGGTGAGTTGCGAAGCGTCGAAGGAGTGGCGGTGGTGCTCGACGCCGGACTTGGGGAAGATGACGCGGTCGACGGCGTTTCCGGGCTTCTCCGGTCGGAAGAGGTAGCTGCACGGGTGCGGCGAGACTCAAGGAACTCGGAGCTGGTCTCAAGTGCGGCGGTGAGCGACGGACGGCGGCGAAACACGAAGATAACCGTGGCGGGGGAGCGTGGCTACTACGGCGAGCACTAGCGCACGCTACGGTGGACGGCAGAGCGTGGGAGAAGAGGCAAAATGAGCGGAAGGAAGTGCTGAGCACGGAGGTGTATTTCATCTGCTCGGACATGCCTCGAGGCGCGGCACAATCCTCGACAAGATCTTCGCCCCCTACCGGCGACGGCGGCAGATCTGCTTCGCTTCTCCCGAGATCGTCCGGTCCACGCTAATCGCTCGACGAGATCCAACAGCAGATTAAACCTCATTTCGGCGAATCGGTATTTAATCGCGGCCATTTGATCCAGATCCGACGGTGGAGAGCGGGCGGCGATTAGGGTTTCCCCGCGCGAGCACAATGTTGGGCCGGCCCAACACTGTAGCTAAAGGATTTTCTGGTTTTTCGAATAAAAATAAAGACAGAAATTCAAAGCAATTAATTAGGGCACTAAAAATACCCGAAAAATTCTAGAAAAATTCTAGAAAATATTTCAGAGCATTTTGAGCCTAAATAAAATATTTTCATTTATTTTTGATAATTACTTTTTCTGACATTTAATTATTCAAGAGAAGATAAATTCAATAAAACTCAAATAATTCCAAATAAATTCCCTAAAATTGGATAAATTCAATTAAATGAAATTAAATGCAAATAAAGGTTTATTAATTCGCAAAAATTCAAATAACTCCAAAATTTTAAAATTGGCCAAATTTTGGGACGTTACAATTGGCAAGGCTTGGCATTGCAAGTTAGCACTGCAAGACCGCCCAAATCGTCTTGACCTTGTGCCATGGCAATGATCATGGACAGAGCTTGCCGTGGCAACGATTGGGCAGGGAGGAAAGAACTACCGATGTTTCACATGATGGATTCAACGCGACTGCGGTGCAAAGAACCGAGGCAAAGCGGCGCGTGTCGGTGGACGGCAGCAACCTTGGGCTCCGAGTTGCGGTGCGGTAGAAGACAAGGATGGAGGCGGTGCTCTGGTCTGCGCTGGCTTCGTGCGAGAGGTGGAACGGGCGCAGAGAGGAAGGATAGGTGAGGGAGAAGGGGCTGACAAGTGGGCCATGGGGCCACTCGGCAGGGAGAGGAAGAGGAAAGGCTGTGTTGGATGGATGACAAGTGGCAGATCCTGCGGTCGAGATTAGAGTAACTCAAAAGGAGAAGCTGAGGTCAGCTTAAATCTTCTCATTGAAGCTATCAAACCGACTCAAAATTTTATAATAATTTTTTCAGATGTTAGACAGGTGAAGATAAGGGCTTATAAAAATTTTGAGATAAAAAATATTTGTCTATTTTTATTAAAATTCTGATAATGTACAATGCACAAAAATTCTAATTCTGTTTTTGATTTACTAAAGTGTCCAATGATTCTATTTATTTTTTAAACTTTGTTTTTCAGATTTATTTGAGCTAAGAATGCTTTTGTAAAATTTTCAGATTTTTATCTTTTATATTTAAATTTTAAATATTCTCGACATTTCTAATTTCAAATTTTATTAGTTTTCTGCTTTTGAATTTCTAAAAGCTTCAAATATAAGTTTTTATTTATGATATATTTACCAGAGGTAAATTATGTATCAAGTGTGCTTTGGCAATTTTATTAGCTTGAGATAAACTCTTAATATTTTTCATTAATTCGGATGATACACTGTTTCTAGTCGAAGTTTATCTTTTCCATCATTAATAATATTTTTACCATGCAGTAAAAATGAAAGTTACCAGGTAAAAAGTTTACCTGAGGGTTAAAATTTTTAATATAAATTTTTCAAGATTTTACTTTTACCTTTTTATCTTTTTACCATTATCTATTCCTTAATTCTCTTTATTTGATTTTTCATGCAATGCAAAATTCCAAAGGAAATTCAAATAAAACCAATAATGCCAAGAAAACTCAGAAATAATCATTTTCAAATTAAAAATATACATTTCTATTTTACTGTATTTTTTGAAATGTTACAAATCTACCCCCTTACAAAAAATCTCGTCCTCGAGATTTGCAAGGATTAGATAGGTAAAGGAATACTTTTTCAGAGATGACTTTGTCGTGCTAGCTGTTGGCACTTCGTCTTCATTGGAGTTGCTTTACTGGGCCTTCGTCTTGTGATTCCTAGTTGACGTGCCGAGAATAGAAAAGACTTCTATTTAGGTTTTGCGTAAGCAGATGAGTGATGCTAGTACTTTCACATAGGGGTGAAAACGGCCTGATCACGATCGAATATTGCTCTTCCCGTATCCTAACCCATATTTTTTTCGATTCGAACCGGATACGGGCTAGTCGGATCTAGATACTAATCCGGATAATTTAGGATACGGATCGTGTTTGGATATATGACTGATTCGGACGAGAACGGATAATTCGAAACGGATAATGCACGATACATAAAGTAATATACGTTGAATCAAACCACACGAATACATGAGAATAATTCAAATCTATTGTCTAATATAGAGTTTAATGTAACTGCTCACACATAGACGATAACAAGACATGTCTACATCACGATGATAGTAATCGTACTAATGCAATATAGCAGACCTTCTTGGGAAGTTTGTCATGTTTTACTTGGATCGCATCTTACTCGATCCGATTCACTTAGCACCGTTGTTGTCTATATTTCGTGTTTCGCCATCTCTTCATATACTAATTAATATGTGCATATCTAATTATCGCTATCTTAAACTAAACAATTGCACATTGTTCATGGAATTACTGGAACTTGGTATCGATTTGAACCTCTATGCCCTTGTTTTTGGAGAATCGGTTTTAAATGATGTCAGTATGCATAATTCTTTACTTACTTAAACCAAGTTATTTTGTTTTTTTTCTTGACACTTACATACTGCTTGGTATCCACCTACGGTTTGACAATTAAGGTGACAATGGTATCCAATGACCCTTTCGGTATTGCTATATGCCGGAGGATTACTTTTCTTGGTTTAGAAGGAAAAGTAAAACTCATCTTCTCGCAAATTATCTGCCACCAAGATTGTTACGGTCTTTTAATTAGGAGTATCTACAACCTGTTGTTCTTGTTCCATAGAATGTAGACAACACATGGGCAGATCTTTCTTGTTCATATTTGTTTTGTGTAGACTACGATATACTATATGTACTCCTTAATTCATCAAACCTCTTCAAGTATGCAGACTTGGCATTGAGAAGTAAGTAAAATCAAACACATCTACTTTGTCCAAAACTAGAGTTTAGCATATAAGCAACTGTGTTTCATATTTGTCATTTTTAGCCTTCATAATCTGGAGAGCCGCTTGTTTGTGCAAACTTACTCGGCCGGTGCCGGGGAGACTCGTTGTTAGGGGAGGGGGAGCACCGGCCACGGCTTGGGAAGAAGCCGAGGGGAGGGGAGCGCGGCCACCGGGGACCGCCTTGTCGGGGAGGGCCGAGAGGAACACCGACCAGAGAAGATGGCGCCGAGGAGGGAGGCCACCACGGGGACCGCCGTGTAGGGTCGAGGATGCGCCTAGAGGGGGTGAATAGGCGTTTCTGAAATTCGATCGCTCACTAAACAATTCGCTCTAATCAACCCCTATGTCAAAACCTAATCAAATATATATGCGAAACGATAAATAGTTTTTGACAATTAAAGCCTAAATCAACTAGGCTCACTAGTGCACTAACTAAATTATGTCTCTAAACTAGAATTGCTAAATTGATCAATCAATTAACACTAAGCAATTCTATTACAATCAAGCAATTGAACAATATACTAGAAATGTAAATACTTGAAAGTAAAAGAGACAAGAGGCAAACGATGTTTTTCCGTGGTGTTCGGAGACTTGCCGGTCTCCCCTAGTCCACGTTGAGGCAAGCCCAACCACTTGGACCGGCTCCCGCTCGAGCACCCGCCTCTTTCCACTAGTCGTGTTTTTCACGCTTTAGAGGCTCAACCCGAATCTTCACAAACTTGCCGGGCTTCACACCTCGAGAGCTCCAAGACGACGCCCACGCCTGCCTAGCAGCTTGGCAACCTCCAAGAGTAACAAGCCGCTCCTTGCTAAAACTTCACCGAGCACAACGAATGCGCTCCCCGTGATCACCAAGTGCAACACATGCACAAAGCCTCCCTCAAGTGCAACACATGCATAAGAGGATCACAATCCACTTCCTAATTGCAACACATGCAATTAGGGCTCACTCTTAAGATCAAGAAGCAAAGGGAGAAGAGCAACACATGCACACAACTCCCACACAGCAGCAACAACCTGCCCAAGCCCCCCAAGGGGTATATTTATAGCCCACCAAGAAAACTAGCCATTGGGGGCTTTTTCGGGCAGAAAAACAGCAGGGTCGGTACTACCGCCTCATAGGGCCTAGAGTACCGCCTGCATCTCAACAATCGGCAACGGTAATATTTCCAAGATTACTCGCCCTCACGAGGGCCGGTGAGTACTGACTTTCTTGATACTACCGCCCCACAGCGGTAGTGCCGGCCTCACCGAGCCAAAGAAACACGCACTCAGAAAATAGCTACTGCAAGAACTCATGTAGTACAAGCATATGCGGTACTATCGCCCATACCCAATAGTAGTCACACACAGAGAAAACCTAATTTCAATGCTAAAATTCATTTCTCCAAAATCCAACTTTATTCTTTGAGCCACATGATGATCAACACATGATCATATACTCATGCAAAACACATTTGCACCCACTTTAGCTCATACTCAAAGAATTTTAACCACATTACAAAAACACATTTTGCAACCAACACAAAATCTATTTGCAAAACGTATTAAACAAATCAAACTCGAGTTTATGAGATTAATCCCCCTAGCCATGTGAAGGCCAACACGAGACCCAGTCAACTTGCCAACACCCGTTGCAAGCCCTACTCACATGCTCTCGGGATTCCGGACTCATAAACCTCAGTTTATTCGCATAACGAACTTGCAAATAACACAATAAACATATTTCATGCTTGAGCACTACTCTTTGCAACATATGCAAAAGTCTAGCTCCAAGCAACACCAAATCAAGATACATGAACTCCCTAATTGCAACACATGCAATTCTCTAGTTCCATACAACACCAAAATCAACTTCACACCAAAACCAATTCAACCGTATGAGCTCTTCTACTTGCAACACATGCAAGCCTCTAGCTCCATACGAACACACAAACACCAAATCGTGCTTGAGCTCTCTCCTTTTGCAACACATGCAAAACTTAACTCCAAGCAACCACAAGATTTTGGAAAGATTGTTTTGAACGAAAACAAAACATAAAGCTTCAACATTTGCAACACATGCAAAAGTGAACTTCACGCAAAAGCCAACGCATATAGCTTATCCTATTTGCAACACATGCAAATCAAAGCTTTATGCGAAAACCAAATGCATACGCTCTTCCTCTTTGCAACACACGCAAATCAGAGTATAAACCAATAACAACCAAGCATAAGCTTAACCCATTCGCAACACATGCCAAATGGTTAACTCTTATGCAAAAAACCAAATCCAAATGGTTTGAGCTCGAGTGAACGCGGATTGAGATCACCAACACATGATGAAGCTCAAACTAGGAGACAACCCCTCTTAATAGTACGGCGATAAAAACCTTAGACTCAAAGACTACAAAGTCCTTAGTCTATCTAATTATACCTTCGCCGCCGTTCGCAAGTAATCCCCTTTGGGGTCTTTATGATCATCACTTTGATACTCCCCCGGGATCATCACTCGATTCTTCTCTTTGTCTTTGGGATCTTCTTTTAACGCTCATCACCTCATGATGCCGTCTTTATCCCGTTCTCAATCATCTCATCCATCTTTGGACCTAACTCAATCACAACTCATAAAATAGTTAGTCCAAGATGCATGGTTGTCTCAATTATCTCTTGCACTCTATTAACACATAATAGATGCCTTTAGATCAATTGAGCACAACCTAAATCAATTTGAATGATTTAAGTATGTCTTAAGTACAATAATGCAACACATGCTTTATTATACTTAAGAACTATTTATTTGTCCTCAATTAATCACGGAACACCATCAACACATGATGAAGTGTTCTTTAATGATTAATAAGACAAATGAACTCAATTTAAATTATCATTTAATTGATATGAGTATATATTAACTACACAAGTTTTCATATACTCATGTTGATGAAAAGTAATGATCCATTATGTGTAAACTATATGGAGATGATCATTACTCTAAGTCATCAACTATAGAATAAACCCCACATATATATGTGCATAAATATAATTGACTTGAACATAATATGCACATATTCAATTTGATCGTATTGGAGTATATCCTATATTACCATGAGTATACTTATAACTAGGCAATTCAAATATATACTCAAGGATTTAGTTTCTTTGTCTTGATCCTTATATGTGTCAACAAAGAATAAATCAATACAAAGAGACTTTCAAGTTAAACTACAAACTCCCCCTAAATATGTGCATCCATGTAATATATGAATTGGAAACATGATGCACGTTTGTGGTTAATATAATGGGGACATTCATATTTTAACTTGAATCCAAAGTATGTAACTAATACTAGAAGGAATACGTATACATACCTTGGGTTTTCCATTTTTCAATGCGATGAGACTAATCAAGGATATTCTAAATAAACAAGTTAGTCTCGATATAAGATTTGTCATTAATAACAAAATCACATTAATGGATAATCTCAATATTAGATTTGTCATTAACACCAAAACCATAACTAACGAAGGTTGAACTTACAATCTCCCCCTTTTTGGTGATGAGACTAATCAAGGATATTCTAAATAAACAAGTTAGTCTCGATATAAGATTTGTCATTAATAACAAAATCACATTAATGGATAATCTCAATATTAGATTTGTCATTAACACAAAAACCATAACTAACGAAGGTTGAACTTACACGATCGGGGAGGGCTAGAGGGGAGCACCGACCGGAGAAGATGCCGCCGAGGAGGGAGCGCCTGGTCGGGGTGGGGCGCCGCCACCGTGTTGGGGAAGGAGCCCCGAGTCTTTGAGAGGTGATCCAGATCTGGATGGGAGCGCCGACAGGGAGAGAGATGGCCGATCCGGAGTTCGACGGAGAAGATGGCACTCGGGCTCTCACGGGTGAGTAGGGGACCAATGACCGAGAGGGTTAACGGGTAAGGTGATCGACGGTGGTGGCCATGACCCACACGAGACAATCCGGATATCCGACCATCAATACCCGATATCCGTTTCCCGACCCATATTTTCCGGATAGTGGGCGACCCGAATCCGATCCGGTATCCGTTTTCAAATATCCGGATCCGGATCCGACCCGATATCCGTTTTGCTTCCCGGATCCGGCTCCGGATCGGGCGGGAATTATCCGTCCCGTTTTCACCCCTACTTTCACATATCTCTAAGGGTATGCCAATGACTCTCTCACCGTCGACGACGTCCCACCGGTGTTGCCAGTAACCGCGCCGCGTCGACGCTTTGTTCACGTCCAACTAGCCGCGCTGGCGCCACGACACCCAATGGGTGCCGCGCTCGCTGGCTGTCGCCGGCGCGATTACTCGATCGCGACACTTCGGCCTCAAGCGCCTCGCGCCATGTACGCTTGGCTCATCACTTATTGATCGGGCTTCGTCGAGTTCATTCATCGCTGGGCGGCGACATGTGAGATCTTGAATGAATTCACTTGATCGATTCTGTGAAAACTGTGACAAAGATATATATAGTATAAAAGGAATGATTAGCCATTATTAATTACCAAAGAATAATCGTGGATTTTATTATAATAATCATCAATATTTAGAGAGATATGGTTGGATGTAAATCAGGAAAGAATAATTAGCTATAATGACCGGCCATTATTGGAGATATGACCAGGGAGCTGGAAGAACGGATCGCTGCCACCAACCGCAAATTTATATTAGTGGAGATACTTTAGTATGCCATTATACATTAACATATACATTAATGCATGGAGTTAAGGAAAAGAACCTTAGCTTATATGAAGAATTTATGAATATTCTTTACAAACGTTTAGGTCCAATCAGGGTTCAAAAAACCGAATTTTAAAAACCGGTTCGAAATTCGCGGTACGGTTTTCGCAAAAACCGCTCGAAAATCGTCAAAAACCGAAGGGTTTAAAAATAAAAAAATTCATTTTTTTGAAAAATCGAAAACCACGGTTTTTCACGAAAAACCGCTTGGTTTTCACCGAAAACCACTCCGACCATTTGAATGTTCTTCGGAAACGGTTTTGAACGGTGTTTGCTGAAAAACCGCGATTTTTGACGAAAAATAGCTCACATAAATTTTTTCAAAATTTTTAAATTTTTTTAATTAGAACGGTTTACCGAGCGGTTTTTGCTTTCGAACCGGAGCGGTAAGGTCGAAAACCGCGGTTTTCGAGCGGTTTTCGTCGATTTTGTGAACCATAGGTCCAATAAGCTAGCTATGTTTTTCCCCCTATTTTGGGTCTACAGTTTAACGGGTTTTCATTTTTCGAGAAGTATTTACGAGTGTATTTGATTCACATTCACTCTATATTTATATTCGATCTTTTTTATTCACATTAGTATCTGAGACATCAGTATTCGTATCTGTATCTAAAAAAATATAAAACAAATACAGTAGAACCATTATCCTTCATTTCCATAATTAGAGGTGGGCACTCGGGCCGGGCACTTTTGGGCCGTCCCGATGCACAATGTCACGCCTCGATCCGAAACCCGACTCGGCATGAAGTGGACCATGCCGGGCCGGCATGACACTGTAGCACGGGCCGTACCGAGCCCGAGAACCGGACACGATGGGCGACACGACCCGGCATGACACTGTAGAACGGGCCGTACTGGGCCCGATGACCTAAGGCATGAGGAAGAAATCTAGTATGAAGGTCACCGACTCATAAAGTATGAGCGTTATAGATGCAACTAGCAGTATGTACGCTACCCCTGTCGTCGACACCTGAGAGAGATGAGCAAGAGGGGAGAGAGAGCTGAGAGAGATTAAGAGATGGTGTAAAAAAAGCTGCTCTCTCACTCGTTCCTCTCAGCTCTCTCTCTCACCTGTCTCTCTCAATCTTCCTCTCGTCTCTCTCGCTTGCTCTTTTTCTCACTCATTGCCCCCTCTCTCACCCATGTTTAGCACACCCTCTCCTCCCGTTGCAATAGTGCAAATGGGTTGGGTCTGAGCCGGCACGGTATAAAACAGGCACGAATTGTAAATTAGCTGTGTTTGGGCTCGTCAAAGGCGAGCCAAACACAGCATGGTAGACCGTCTCGATCCAGCATAGTTCAAACATAAAACATAATAGACCAGTGTCGAGCCAGCCCGGCACAGCGCGACAGCAACCTCTATTCCATATCCGCAGGACGCACCTGTCCATATGGCCTCCGCCTCCGCGTGCAGCATCTGACGGACGTAGCGGCACGCCTTCCTATTCCTTCTGCGCGACAACCGAAACACAATCGTATACAACCTGTACACGCCCAAATCACTCGAACCTTCGCACGCGCTCCATAAGTACGCGGCCGGCACAGCCACGAATAGCGAAGGCGCATGCAAACCGCGCGCCGAGCGGCGAGCCGCACGAGACGCGCGTGACCTCCGCCGTGCGCGCAAGCGAACACACACACACCCACCCCGCGCGCACGCGCCCAGGCGAGGAGGAGAGGGGTCGAGGAGGTGGCGTCGAGCCGCAGCGGCGACGTCGGCGAATGGGGGGCTGCTACTCCGCCTACGCCTGCTCGCGGAAGCTGCGCGGCCGCCTCAGCAACCTCTCCTTCGTCCTCCCCGTCACCGACCACGAAGCCGGCGCCTCCGACTCCTCCCCGAGCAAGAACAACGGCGGCAAGGATGCTGCCGAGGCGGTGCTCGTCGGCAAGACGACCGCGGCGGAGTTCGCGCGGCGGTACGTGCTGGGCCGCGAGCTGGGGCGCGGGGAGTTCGGGGTGACGCGGCGGTGCAAGGACGCGGCCACCGGGGAGGCGCTCGCGTGCAAGACTATACGGAGGCACCGGCGACGGGCGCGCAGGGTGGGGGCTGGGGCGGGGGCCGCCGCGGCTGGCGCAGCGGCGGCGGCGGCGGCCCACGCGGTGGACGTGCGCAGGGAGGTGGCCATCATGCGGCGCATGTCGTCCCGCGGCGGCGCGGCGGTGGTGCGGCTGCGCGAGGCGTGCGAGGACGCGGACGGCGCCGTGCACCTCGTCATGGAGCTCTGCGAGGGTGGTGAGCTCTTCGACCGCATCGTCGCGCGCGGCCACTACTCCGAGCGCGCCGCCGCCAACATCTTCCGCACCATCGTCGACGTCATCCAGGTAAACCATCAACCGTGCATGCAAACACAAATCATAGACAATCAAGAGCACCTCTTTATCAAAATTTTCTCATATATATATCATCGACGCTGCAACAAATTAATTTCGATTTCGACGCAGCTTTGCCATTCGAACGGGGTGATGCACAGGGATCTGAAGCCGGAGAACTTCTTGTTCGCCAACAAATCGGAGGACTCCCCTCTCAAGGTCATCGACTTCGGCCTCTCGGTGTTCTTCAACCCTGGTACATATACGACGACAACATCGCATCTCATTGCCTCGTTGATTCCGTCTTCTAATCTCTGATGAATCTCATCACCCTTCTGATCATCAGGCGATCGCTTCACCGAGGTGGTCGGAAGCGCATACTACATGGCTCCCGAGGTTCTGAAGCGAAGCTACGGACCTGAGGTGGATGTCTGGAGCGCCGGCGTCATCCTCTACATCCTTCTCTGTGGTGTCCCTCCGTTCTGGGGAGGTGCATGCATACGCGCATCGCTCTTTTTCTGCTATGATCCTCGCGACAGCAAAAAAAAAAATCGATCTGAATGCTGATGTTGATCTGCACAATTAATGTGCAGATAACGATGAGAAGATTGCACAGGCGATACTCCGCGGCGGCATCGACTTCAACCGGGAGCCGTGGCCCAGGGTGTCCGGCAATGCCAAGGACCTCGTCCGGAGGATGCTTGATCCAGACCCTTCCACCCGGCTGACGGCGAGACAAGTGCTTGGTAAATGATCTTTCTTGAGCACTTCAATTCAAATCTCATCAGGCATGAACAAAAAAACTGACAGCATTTGATCCCCCTTGCAAACAAACAGAGCACCCATGGCTGAAGAATGCAGACATGGCTCCAAACGTGTCCCTGGGAGACGCCGTCCGTGCCAGGCTGCAGCAGTTCTCCGCCATGAACAAGTTCAAGAAGAAGGCTCTTGGAGTAAGTCACAGTTCTTCCATGTTGCTTCTTGTGTTGCACTTTGACAGAAAGATCGCAAGAGCTAATTAACGCGAGACCGGCGATGTCGGTGAAGGTGGTGGCGAGGAACCTCCCGGTGGAGGAGCTGGACAAGTACGTGCAGATGTTCCATCTGATGGACAAGGACAAGAACGGCAACCTGTCGTTGGAGGAGCTCATGGAAGGCCTCCACATCAACGGCCAGCCCGTGCCGGAGTCAGAGATCAGGATGCTCTTAGAAGCCGTGAGTTCATTACTCCATCGTCTCTACCACCGCGAAACCGGCACAAAATTGGACAATTCTGCGACAAGCATCGTTGGTTTTGCGTGTGCAGGCGGACACGGACGGGAACGGGACGCTGGACTGCGACGAGTTCGTGACGGTGTCGCTGCACCTCAAGAAGATGACCAACGACGAGTACCTCGCGTCGGCGTTCAAGTACTTCGACAAGGACGGCAGCGGCTTCATCGAGCTGGAGGAGCTGAGGGAGGAGCTAGGCCCCAACGAGCAGGCGATCCTCGAGATCATCCGTGACGTCGACACCGATCAGGTTTGGCTACTTAAAACGAATCAAAAACTCTCAACAGCTCCAGTAGACAGAGAGGAGTTTTTTTGCTCTTTTTTTTTCGGTCACCTGGTACACATTTTTTTAGATTCCCGTGCGAACGATTTTACAAAAACTAGTTCCATCCCAATTGCGAAAACACCGGCAAAAGATACGTGTCACCTGTCACGCTCTTGTATCGTGGCAGCACGGCACGTGCCAAGCATGTCTACCTCGGTGGTAGGATGGTTAATTAATTAAGCGACTTAATTAAGTAAAATAATTAATTAAGTTACTTAAATTGAGTGATTAATTAATGAAAGTGGTTTTATCGGCACAATCACGTAGAGGAAGGGAAGCTCGGCAGAAAACCTTGCCACAATATACAAGCGTGGCAGGTGACTTCCATTGCTGAGGAGGTCATTTTTGCAAATTTATTCGAAAGTGGCTATATTTGAAAAAGAAAAAAGGCAAATGCTTCCATAGAGAGCGTTTACTTGCACGAACGAACACGGCGACATACTGATATGATATTTCATCTCGTGCGTGTATGCATTTGTTGCTGGGCATGCAGGACGGCCGCATCAGCTATCAGGAGTTCGAGCTGATGATGAAATCCGGGACGGACTGGAGGAACGGCTCGCGGCAGTACTCGAGAGCCAATTTCAGCAGCCTCAGCCGGAAGCTGTGCAAAGAAGCTTCCTGAAGCAAAAGGAGGCGAGCAGAGCAGGAGAGGAGGATGTAACATGATACGATCGACTTCGCTGTCTAGATGAACAGATCGAGTGATGTTTGGTGTCACGGTTAAAGTTCGTCAGACGGCAAAATCCTTTTCGCTGGATACGTAGAACTGCAAGATCAGCTTAGGTACGAACGAATGTACCAGGGGGCAACACGATGCAATCCGATTTCGTATGTTGGCTGAAGCGCTGGATTGTCCAAGGAAAAGAACTGAAACGGGGTTAACAAAAAAACTAAGAGCGCAAATAATCGTCAGCCTCGCCTTCTTGATTTGCACAATTGCACTACCACGTTGCCCACTTGCCTGTCTAGTGACGAGACGCAAACACGTACGAACACCGAACTACGCACGTTTCCCTGAAATGGATGAAGAAATTCTGACTTCAATCCCTTCGAATGGTGTGGTCTATCAAGTCGATGAGATTGAAAATTGGGCAGAGTTGAGAGGACTATTTATCCACATAATTTAGAAACACATAGAAAAGGAATAATTGATGATTTCCCCTTGCTTACTTCTGCCATTGACTATTTGCCCCATAATGTCTCACTGGCATATAGGCACTGGGGCCACATGTCGATAAGACAAACGGGGTAAAAGATCAATTGCACAAACTAAAATAGGGCAAATGATCAATTCTACCACATAGAAATTGTAAGCTGAGGTAGTTTACATGACCACCTGGTAATCTACCGTAATCCAGTTTCACAAGTTGGTCAGAACATGGGGCAGAAACCCTCCACATCAACACACCTATTCCTTCATAGCTAATATTTACAACAGACAGGCTTGAGCAAAAGATTAACACCACTTGTACACCCCCGTTTTTGACCGTCGTCCACCTCCAATCCACCATTATTGTACCCCTGTACACAATTGCATCTGTTGTCAACTCTGCTTTGCAGTGTCTTAGTGCAGAATCAAAAGTACGAGCACCCACCTCTTCTCATCAGCATTGAGCTCATTGGAGCACACTATCTTTGAGCCGTTTTCTATCTAGTGCCTACGCCAGATCGCAGGCGTTGCATGCATCCACCGAAGAAGGGTTAATAAATGTGCAGCGCCGCATGGCCAACCATCGTCTGAGCGGTCTGAAGACGTCCTAGCGAGCTGCTTCTTCGCCGATTTGCCTTTAGTGCCTGCTTTCTTGGGGTTGGTGGTACCACTCGAGGTAGCAGCCTGGCCAGTAGAGCGGACATCCTCCAACCCAGCTTCCAATGCTTGAACAAGGTTCTCAAAATAATTCCGAGTTACACTGCAGTGAAAATTTAGCATAGTCATCATAATAGTAAACAAAGCTCAGTACACAATGCAGAATAAACATGGGATGCTATCCGTCTATGAGCAGGGCATCCACAAGTGTTTCTAAGAAACTGGAAATGCACAAATAAACATGCTGGACAAAAAAAAAAATATTTTTACAGCATTGAGCAAGACTCTGCGGTCAATCAAGAAAAGGCATAACTGAAACATCAATCCAAATGCTATCCAATAGACTAATACTAAATCAATGCCAACAGAGCTGATGGGGAAAAAGTGCTGAGATCAGTATCATACTAAGGCTTTTAAAATTCTGCCTAAACACTTAAACACTAGCATAATTTGTTAAAGTCCAGTTATTTTTCAAGGAGACATTGTGCTCACAACAAATAAGAATTAAGAAAACTTCAAGGACAAAAGCTACCACACAGTTGACTATATATAAACATGTAGAATAAATGTGCAACACAAAGATATAAGGTATGATGACTGTACTACCTGGTCAGCCCAGCAAGCTTCACCCGGAATTCACCAAATTCAGACAATGAAGGTGGAGATTCATTACTATCAGGTTTCAAAGGAGGCAAAAATGCCTGCAGGTCTTTCTCAGCACATTGATGAAGACGCTCCAAACCAGACTCAGCTTCACCTATAAAAGATTTAGGACATATAGATGATCCATGATTTTTGGCAAGCACATGATAAACCATAGGATCCATTTTTGCAATGCAGTAAAATAACAACCTTGCAGGTACTCGAAAAATTCACTCTTGACCTTATCATCCAGATAATAGCCATAAGCATATGTCCATTTCAGCACTCGCCTGCATTCTATGATCTGCCATACAATGGAGAAGTGCATGCATCAGCTGTAGGAAGATTTGCAAAGTATGAAGTCCATTTAGACCATGACACAAAGCTATGATATCAAACCTGCGACCAAGCTTCAATTATGAACTTTAGTTGGGTCTCCGGTATTCCAAAAACATCAGTTAACTTTGCAAGCTGCAGCACACAGAAGAGAAATAGAGAATTAGCACCATCCAAGTCCAAAACAGGAAAGAATACCAAACAGAAAAACTTATATCTGGCGCACTAAATGCAGTGACCATAACATGGTGCAAATGCTTACTTGTTCCCTTTCCGCCTTTTGCAGATCAGCTTGTGCCTTCTGCCTTGACTGTCAATAAAAACAGTACATCAGCACAGAAACTTACTACAGTTGAAAATTTTCAAGAATAGACCATGCAGAATATGAACGGCATTCAACATAAGCATGCACAATAGATAGATAATTATATGCTGTGATAACCCGGGGGGTTATCAGTTTAATTAAAGGATTAATTAAACATTAAAACTGAATTAGACAAGAAAAACAAAATGTAAGGATTAAAAGAGTGCCGTCAGTCCCGCAGTGAAAGGTATCGCTCATCGAGGTACCTGACCTGTCCGGGGGCCAGACTGGCACCTCTCGCTAGACCGGGGTTCATCGTTCGGCGCTTAGTAGCTTACTGCACGTTATGGTACCGTTAGTAAATTGAGCGAGATATGACCGTAATACCCTTATAGCCAATAGAGGCCGGTAAATATCCCAAGGGCAAGGTGGTCTTTTCCCCAAGAGAGGTAAATAAAGCCAGCTTTTGCCAACCCAAAGCCGACCATTTCACTACATGCGTTGCCTCACAAAACCGAACCCAAGAAGAGCAAGCTTCCAAGCAACCAAAGAAGGAGAAGAGGAGCCAGGAGAGGGAGTCCGAAGAAGGAGCAGAAGGTCCGAAGTCTGAAGAGGAGGTCCGAGGTTTAACCACCAGAGAAGGCCAAGAACACAGCTTCTCACCTCAACTCCTTCAGCTAGCTCCATCAACCGAACCAACCTCAGGTGCACCTTAGCAGTAGAGCTAGTAGCATGCTTGCAGGGTAGGATCGGGTCCTCCCCAAGGGTTCTCGATGAGGTAGGAGGATCATCGGGTAGTGTAGTATTTTGTTCTTCAGTTGGTAGCTCAACCCGTCCCCCATCATCATAGAAACCCTCATCCCAAAGCAAATAAGCAAGCAATCAAAACGAAAATGCAAGAAATGTAAAAAAAGGGTAGAAACCCTAGCTTGGCCAGGAGGGGGGAAGCTCATCTCAGTCGGCGCCAGGGGATGGAGCAGTCGCCAGGAGGAGTGCCAGTCGAGGGGAGCTGCGGCCAAGAGGCGCCAGGGAGGAAATCGCCAGGAGGAGAGGAGGCGCCAGAAGGGAGCTCGATCCAGAGGAAAAGAAGGGGAGAGCCCAGAGCGATGCAGCCGAGTGGGAGAAGTGAGGGGAAGAAGTGAGGCCAGGAGAGAGTGGCTGTCGGCTAGGAAAAGAAGAGGCTTCGGCCAAATCCAGAGAAAAAGAAGAGAACCGAAGGGAAATAAAGAAAAAGGGGAAAAAGGAAATAAGAAAATAAGAGAATAAGAGGAGAAAAAGAAAGAAGAGAAAATATAAGAGGTAGGAAAGTAAATTGGTCATGGATCGTCCGATTTTGGAATCGATTGTCGGATCACAGAAAATCGACAAGTGAACTTGCTTAATTTTGTGTTAACTAAACCGAACGATAGATCACCAAATCGGTTGGGCCTTGAGAATAAATTATTCGCATTAAATTGCCCTAGTTAATGTGTATGCTTTCAGGGCCAGACCTGAGCATCCCAGCCAATCAGATCCAGTACCCGGGCAAGGACGATCCTTCTGCTTTTATCCGAGGCAAGATTCCTTGAGCATTTCTTATTAAATGATTTTCAATACTTTCTTATAGTAAGCATATCATCACTGCATCAAAAATCTACTTTCAAAGTGAAGTGTGGAATTGGAGGTGAATGAGGGAATATGTTGTGGTTTTGAGAAAGAAGGAAATGATGATTTTGTGGTGCGGTTTTGAAAATGGCTGAGTTGGAGTTTTAGCGTCCACGAATGGAGTCGTGGATTTGTATTAGAAATACTTATGGTGGGTAGAGTGCGCCGATGAGGAGAGTGGCCGGCGGGGTCCTCTACGTAGGCTATAATATAAGGTCAACAAACTGCACTTGGGCAATGAGCCGTACTCCAGTATCAACCATAGTGAGTGAAATCGGTCAGAAAAGGTTGTCACTATGAAGGTATTATGGTCTCCACATTGGTGGTTATAGGTAGTTATCTAGGAGTGTGAAGCTGGGGGTGCCGGGAGTCCCAGTGAAGGACACATAATTCAGCTGCGGTTGATCGGGCGCTATATTTAAAGCCTAGGGGAGTATCTATGCTGCTGCGGTAGTATGGTACAACTGGTACTGGGTAGTAGTGGGGAATGTAGAGACACCACTACTCATCGGCTACGTGGTTGGAGACCTAATCTTTGGATTTGGTGATAAACGTTCGGGCCTCACAGATGGGGTCGCTATGGCTAAAAATGATCTGAACTGCTTGAGGTTAAAATCTTGAATTCAAGCCTGTCTCCTGGATTGGAGGCTACGGAAGCTAAGTCTGCCTCATATACGGGTGTAGTAGCTGTTTTTCATGTTTAAAACATCCAACCCTTAAAGAAAACCAAAAATCTATTTCCTGTAAAAATGGATTTTGAGGGAAGGTAAGAAGGTGGTCTTGAGAGGAGAAATTCATAATTGCATTTGTTATTAATGCTTGCTGAGTACTTCGTACTCACTCTTGCTAAATCCCCCTTTTCTAGAGTTTGGCTCCGATGTTCAAGCAGATGGTTGGGAGGACGAGGCTGCAGATTTCTACCAGGAAGAATAGAAGAGAGGAGTAGCCGTGTATCGGCTTCGTCAGTCTTTTGGTGCAATAGTATATATGTATTACCCTTTTGTTGTACAGAGATTAGATGTATTATCTATGTATTGGACATATAGCCCTGCATGGCTTGGTTTGAATATATTTTCAATCAGTCTCTAATTATTGTTCTCAACGCAACATTACGAACACGGTGTACTATCTGATAAAACATCGGGTGCGCTCGGTGTTTTGGTTAGCTAGTATGCCGAGATTCGTGTGATTATCTCAGAGTAATGACAGTGCGACTGTCGTTACCCTGGGCTAATCGTGCGGGTCGCCACAGGTGGTATCAGAGCAATGGTTACGAGAACCACGCAATAAAATAACTAGAGACTGATAAGGAACTTAAGGAAACTGTCTTCTTTCTAGCTATATGGCACTAAGGCTATAATAAACCTCAACTTATCAAATTTTAGGTGTTATATTATTCTGTGGTCTAGCTGCTTTTAATGAGACCACCAATTTGCCAGTAGAACCTTTTTGCATGATGTTTGCTTGTTGTGCTCTATAATATCATTTATGTATGATCTGCTAGCATGCATCTTTTAAATTAATGCTTCATGTGAATGTAAATTGCTGAAGTTCTTTCATTTGTATCATGATAGTTGTCCATGATAAAATTGCCTAATCATAATTCCGTATGAGTAGAAGCTGGATGCATGTTCTGTGATTTGTTCATTAGAGGCATACCTTCATATGTAGCATTCTAGCATGAGATTAAAATTGTGACATAATCATCCTTTAAAGATAATCATGCTTCATGCTTGCATGGCATTTCTTGCATTGCATTTGCAGTTAATATTCTTGCAATCAACATAGGTTAGATAGGCTTCATCTAGTTAGAGATACTTTCTTTGCTTGCTTTAGAGACCAGACTGTAATGTATATGGCTATATATATGTATAGTTAGCTGGACTACAGCGCATAGGAGCTAAGGACTAGGAAACGGACCCGGACCCGTCTGTCCGTGGCGTCCCTAGATGCGTGGCTCCATGGCGTGCTCGAGCGTGGGGTCTCGAGGAGTTCTTGGTGCTCGAACACCAAGTTTGTTTTTCGTTTATCTTATATAGGCATAGCTGCTGCTTGAAGGGCAACTTCGAGGAGTTCTTGGTGCTCGGACATCAAGGTTTGTTGTCGTTTGTTTATTTGCTTCTTAATCGTGTTTTCATGGTTTTCCTGTAGATAGGGCGGCCCGAGTGCGTTAATCTCGGGGAGTTCCTGGTGCTCGAACATTAGGGTTGTTTTCGTTTTTCTTAATTCGCTTCTTAATGGTTCTTCCTCTGAAGCGTAGATAGTATTTTACATTCTGTTTCTGTAATGGAGTGGCGAAAGAGAGCGTATTCTGGTGCCTTTCCTATGCTTCAAAATCTGGACTTGTAAAAATCTCTCTTACAATGCAATACCTCTCATCCTACAAAAAGGTTGCTTATAGAATAATCGTCCAGCCGTTTAAATTTTAGGTTGTGTGCGTTTTCTTTTGCAGGATGTCAGACAGAGAACTAGTAGAGCAAGATTTGATTCTGAGGCTAGGCTCTTCTTCCAATCCTTCAGATGCTCATGAATCCCAAGTCAATCTTCAAGATCTTATCCAGCCTAACCCAGTGGAGTCTAGACACCCAATCCCACCTGGAGGAGCAGCCAGTACAGCTAGGACTCCAGAGAATCAAGATCAATTAAAGAGAGTCTTAATCTATTTTGAGAATGCTAGAAAGGAAGCTCAGGAACGCCAGGATCAGTTGGAGAGGATACTAAAGTATTGTGGAAACGCCATAAAAGAATCCCAGGAACGTCAACATCAATTCATGGAGAACCTTCTGACAAATCTTGTTTCCGGAACCTTTCATGCCTCTAGACAAAGAATAACTCTAGGGGATTTTCTGCAAACCCGTCCCCCAACTTTCTCAAGAGCCACCGAACCCTTAGAAGCTGATAACTGGTTACAAGAAATAGAAAAGAAGTTGAGCACCATAGGCTGCTCAGAAGAAGAGAAGGTCCAATTCGCAACTTATCAACTCACGGGTGCGGCAGCAACCTGGTGGACCACATACTGTCACACGCGTACAGAAGAACAACCTGTCTCTTGGACCGAGTTCACCTCCCAGTTTCGTAACACCTATATACCTTTAGGTAAGACGGGCATCAAAAGGAAGGAAGTCTGGGATCCAACTCAGGGAAATAACCCTCGTCTCACTATAACCCTTGAAAATTCAGGTGAACTAGAGGGAGTCTTGAAGTATTTAGAAGCAACCAGAAAGAAGGCCAAAGTTGTTGTGCAATCATCACCCTTCCAGTCAATACCATACATGCCACTCATGCGACATAGAAACAGCCCACTTCAACCAGAGGTTGTTGCACCACCTCAGCATCCTGCTCCCAAACCACTAAAGCCATTTGCTAAGTGCTTCAAATGCGGAGGGCCACACTATATTAGCAGGTGTCCGCGGTTACCTTTACCTATTAAGTGTTATCTTTGTAACCAAGAGGGACACAAGAGAATCAACTGCCCACTCCTAATAGGTCAGCCAGGACAGGAAGCTTCAAGGGAATCATCGCATCGTGCACCAGCCGCAGAGCACAGTCGGGAAATTCTAATGCTATGTCTCCTAAAGGATCTGCTAGGGGAGAACCATCCGCAGAGGCCGCACGTTTAAAGTGTATCACGACAGAGCAAAGGGAAGGAGCCAGTAATGCAGTCGCGGGTATGCTCCCGCCTCTTCATCCGTAGAAGCGGTTGGATCTCGAGGACGAGATCCTTTTTAAGTGGGGTAGGTTGTGATAACCCTGGGTTATCGGTTTAATTAAAGGATTAATTAAACATTAAAACTGAATTAGACAAGAAAAACAAAATGTAAGGATTAAAAGAGTGCCGTCGATCCCCATGATGAAAAGGTATCGCTCATCGAGGTACTGACTGTCCGGGGCGACTGCACCTCTCGCTAGACCGGGTTCATCGTTCGGCGTTTAGTAGCTTACTCCTGCAGGTTCTTGGTACAGTTAGTAAATTGAGCGAGATATGACCGTAATACCCTTATAGCCAATAGAGGTGGTAAATATCCCAAGGGCAAGGTGGTCTTTTCCCCAAGAGAGGTAAATAAAGCCAGCTTTTGCCAACCCAAAGCCAGCCATTTCACTTGCGTTGCCTCACAAAACCGAACCCAAGAAGAGCAAGCTTCGGTAAAAGCAACCAAGAAGGAGAAGAGGAGCCAGGAGAGGGAGTCCGAAGAAGGAGCGAGAAGGTCCAAGCTTCGAAGGAGGAGGTCCAGGTTTAACCACCAGAGAAGGCCAAGAACACAGCTTCCTCACCTCAACTCCTTCAGCTAGCTTCATCAACCGAACCAACCTCAGGTGCACCTTAGCAGTAGAGCTAGTAGCATGCGCAGGGGGTAGGATCGGGTCCTCCCCAAGGGTTCTCAGTAGGTAGGAGGATCATCGGGGTAGTGTAGTATTTTGTTCTTCAGTTGGTAGCTCAACCCGTCCCCCATCATCATAGAAACCCTCATCCCAAAGCAAATAAGCAAGCAATCAAAACGAAAATGCAAGAAATGTAAAAAAGGGTAGAAACCCTAGCTTGGCGAGGAGAAGCTCATCTCGGTCGGCGCCAGAGATGGAGCGATCGCCGGGAGGAGTGCGGTCGAGGCTGCTGCCAAGAGGCGCCAGGAGGAAATCGCCGGGAGGAGAGGCGCCAGAAGGAGCTCGATCGAGAGGAAAAGAAGGGAGAGCCCAGAGCGATGCAAGGAGTGGGAGAAGTGAGGGAAGAAGTGAGGCCAGGAGAGAGTGGTCATCGGCTAGGAAGAAGAGAAGCTTGGCCAAATCCAGAGAAAAAGAAGAGAGCCGAAGGGAAATAAAGAAAAAGGGGAAAAAGGAAATAAGAAAATAAGAGAATAAGAGGAGAAAAAGAAAGAAGAGAAAAATATAAGAGGGTAGGAAAGTAAATTGGCTGCGGACCGCGTTGATTTTGGAATCGATTGTCGGATCGCGTAAAAATCAGCAAGTGAACTTGCTTAATTTTGTGTTAACTAAAACCGGAACGATAGATCACCAAATCGGTTGGACGCCAGAATAAATTATTCGCATTAAATTGCCCTAGTTAATGTGTATGCTTTCAGGGCCAGACCTGAGCATCCCAGCCAATCAGATCCAGTACCCGGGCAAGGACGATCCTTCTGCTTTTATCCGAGGCAAGATTCCTTGAGCATTTCTTATTAAATGATTTTCAATACTTTCTTATAGTAAGCATATCATCACTGCATCAAAAATCTACTTTCAAAGTGAAGTGTGGAATTGGAGGTGAATGAGGGAATATGTTGTGGTTTTGAGAAAGAAGGAAATGATGATTTTGTGGTGCGGTTTTGAAAATGGCTGAGTTGGAGTTTTAGCGTCCACGAATGGAGTCGTGGATTTGTATTAGAAATACTTATGGTGGGTAGAGTCTTGCCGATGAGGAGAGTGGCGGCGGGGTCCTCTACGTGAGCTATAATATAAGGTCAACAAAGCGCACTTGGGCAATGAGTCAGTACTCGAGATCAACCATAGTGAGTGAAATCGGTCGAGAAAAGGTTGTCACTATGAAGGTATTATGGTCTCCACATTGGTGGTTATAGGTAGTTATCTAGGAGTGTGAAGTCAAGGGTGGAGTCCCATGAAGGACACATAATTCAATTGCGGTTGATCGGGCGCTATATTTAAAGCCTAGGGAGTATCTATCTTCTTGCAGGTAGTATGGTACAACCCAGTGCATTTGGGGTAGTGGGGAACAGTAGGGACACCACTACTCATCGGCTACTGTGGTTGGAGACCTAATCTTTGGATTTGGTGATAAACGTTACGGGGCCTCACAGATGGGGTCGCTATGGCTAAAATAATCTGAACTCTGTGAGGTTAAAATCTTGAATTCAAGCTGTCTCTGGATTGGAGGCTACTGAAGCTAAGTCTGCCTCATATACGGGTGTAGTAGCTGTTTTTCATGTTTAAAATATCCAACCCTTAAAGAAAACCAAAAATCTATTTCATGTAAAAATGGATTTTGAGGGAAGGTAAGAAAGTGGTCTTGAGAGGAGAAATTCATAATTGCATTTGTTATTAATGCTTGCTGAGTACTTCGTACTCACTCTTGCTAAATCCCCCTTTTCTAGAGTTTGGCTCCGGTGTTCAAGCAGATGGTTGGGTGGACGAGGCTGCAGAGTTCTACCAGGAAGAATAGAAGAGAGGAGTAGCCGTGTATCGGCTTCGTCAGTCTTTTGGTGCAATAGTATATATGTATTACCCTTTTGTTGTACAGAGATTAGATGTATTATCTATGTATTGGACATATAGCCCTGCGTGGCTTGGTTTGAATATATTTTCAATCAGTCTCTAATTATTGCTCTGCTGCAACATTCTGAACACGGTGTACTATCTGATAAAACATCAGGTGCGCTCGGTGTTTTGGTTAGCTAGTATGCCGAGATTCGTGTGATTATCTCAGAGTAATGACAGTGCGCCTGTCGTTACCCTGGGCTAATCGTGCGGGTCGCCACATATGCCCATCAGGCATAGAAAAATATCTTGAACTGTCTTAACATGTGGTATTCATGAACTGATCAGAATATATATAACATCAGAAGGAAAAAAGAACATTTGGTTTTATTAGCACAATAGCAATGGACTTAGGGTGTGTTTGGTAGGGATTCAGCTTCTCTAGATTCGTGAATCCAGTGAAGCTGAAAATTCTAGCTTCACCAGATTCGTGAAGCTGAAGCTGTGAGTACATTAAGAGTATTTAGATAAATCATCTTGTTTACATTTTAGACCAAAAATATAAATTTAATTCACTTTATTTTAGCCTACAAGTTTCAGATTTCAGGTGAAGCTGGAATCTAGAGCTCTACCAAACAGGCCCTTAGTCACTTGGTTAGTACTCCAAATATACTCATGGATCTCAAACAAAGCTGCACCTAGTTGGGTTACATTTGACAGGAAAATAGGTTCAGTCAAGTCAATATTCTTCTAGGTATCACCAACACAATACAGTCAATGTTCTTCAAGTATGGCAGGCCAACATAATACTTGTACAGGTAAAAGGTTAGAATTTTAGAAAGCATAAAGGTTCCTTATGAGCTCAAGAATGATGTAAGATGCATTTGTGTGGTAATTAATATAGAAAAATAGAAACTCAGGCAGACATCAAACTTTAAGTATCTTGAACATACTGTCTGATTAGATGCCCAGCGCTCATAGTAATGCATATATCTCTCAAGTGAGTTTTTAGCCCTTTCTCTCCTTGTTTCAGTCTCATCATACTGCAACAGAGGTGATTTAAGTTAGAAAAAGGAACCTTACAAATGAACTGGACGAACAAACTATTTGGCAAACAACAATAGACATCTCAAATAAACCTACAATAGACACAACAAAACAGCATGCCCAAAAAGGAATGTTGCATTTCCTTAACCAAACTAGAGCATTTATACTGAAGCAATAACAAAATATACTAGAGGTCTATGAGTAACTTTCTTCTATCAGTACAATACAGATGCATAATGTCACGAAAAAACGTACAACTCCCTCCTTCTTTGCTGATTCATAGCGATTGCAGGCATAAAAGCCACCAGTCCTCTCTCCATGTTCTGCCCATGAACCTAGGCATAACCTAAAATGTTCAAAGAATATCAAATAAAAGATATGAAAATATATAATGTGAATTGTAAATTTTTCATCAAGAAATGGCAGTGGACTGTACCAGCAGAACTCGAATTTGCAAGGAGGGGTGCAAGTCATATGCATGCATCCCTGGTTTTTCTCTATTGGTCGTTTGCACTTCGGACAGGGCTTAGAATTAGCCAGTATCCTGAAAAGGATCATCCATAACATGATAAACCATCTGATATAATTTGAAGCAAAACAAAGAATGAAAATACATTGCGCATTTATGGGCTAATCATAATGGTGATATTAATCTAATGGCATCGTATCGTATGCGAGTGTTCCTGCTATGTCAACATAAACAAGATCAGTTGAGTAAAGTCT
This sequence comes from Guadua angustifolia, assembly GCA_036346375.1. Taxonomy (NCBI): domain Eukaryota; kingdom Viridiplantae; phylum Streptophyta; class Magnoliopsida; order Poales; family Poaceae; genus Guadua; species Guadua angustifolia. The sequence continues at coordinate 39,636,597 of CM070514.1, forward strand.
TGTTCACTTGTGCCTAGTAAATTTTGTTTTAAAAAAACATTAACAATCCCCAGTGTTCAGCATCCAATTAACAGTGTTACTTGGACACCCGTGTCAAAAAAAATTTGCCGAATTTGACACATCGAATCCAAGTCGGATTCCAACACCTATATCCGATTCTGAGTAGCATTTCCCGTGTCCAAAATTTTTTGCCAAATCGGACACCCTGAGTCCGAGTCGGATCCCGACTCCCTTGTCTGTGTCCAAGTAACACTGACAATTAAAGCAAACTAGGTGTCATTAAACTGCCAAGATTTTTTCGCTAGTAACCAAACATAATACTTGATACCATTATTCAGTGTAAAATATTATTGGACAAAAAGTAGCATGCCTCTTAGAAATCCTAATGTTTATAGTCTTATTGTAAGATTGCCCCTCCCACTTCCAGATCATCTCAAATCACACTGAAAGAGGATGTCTCAATGGCATAACTTCTGAATATGCATGCAAGAAAATTTTAAGCAGGACATTTTTTGACACCTCACTTATTGCCAGTAACCATGAGGCCAATGAAAGGACAGTCCCAAAATATTTAAATTACAGAACAAATAAAAAAAATGGAAAATCTAAACATGTATTGATTTGCTCTGCACACAATCAGGAACTCCTTATCTACACATCTGAACAAAACATTGTGGCATCTTGAATATTTAAAACGTAAAGGAGAAAAACACATCAATACCAACATGTTGAGCCTGGAACAAACCAGTTCATATTTTCAGATTCTGCACTATTCTTTAATATCCACCTAGAAACAGTCTCACAGTTCACCGGTCGATGAGCCTCCTCTGTGCACTGCAAACAACAGAATACTATTAAGAAAGACCTGCATATTTGATCACAATAACCAACAAAAATAAAAGCATCAATAACATAGAAAAACTGGAAACAGCTATACTCACATTCCAGCAAAAGCTGAATTTGCAATTGCATGAGACATCATAGTTCCTGTCACTAAGAAATTCCACTGCACATGTACAGTCAGGAGCTGGACACCATTTAGTCTGCAGGAAATGCCTAAGGTTATATAAAAGAATAACAAATAAAGAACATATTTTCAGAAGTTTCAATATTTACCATTATAAACAAGAACAAACCAGGTCCAAAGAAATGTGGGGTAAAGAAATTAGTGAGCTTATTCAAAGAAAATACCTTCTTGCTATCTTCCACATATGCACGCAACATAAATCGTGCATATTTTTCTTTATCGTTGTCTTTAGCTAGTTTATTAATCATCCGTTGAAGGATCATAGCACCGCATGATGGATCAGGGCATCGCAATGACAAACATCCTGGACCGCCACTTATTGCAGCGCTAATATAGCCTACAACATTAATATCATCAGAAGTTTATTTCCATGAGAGAGAGGGGGGGACTGCAAAACAGAAGATATGGAACAGTTATATTATCATGGTTGCCAGCATAACACGCAACGCTACACCTGAAAGATATAGGGCTTGTTTGGTTCGATGCCAATGTTTGCCTTACCAAATTCTGGCCATACTAACTGGATTTGGCAAGCATTTGATTATCTACCAAATTTAGGCAAGATTCCCTCCTGCCTTACTCCCTAGTGCAGTATCTTGCCAACGTTTGGCCAAAACATTGGTTGCCCAATTTGATAACCAAATTTTGATAAGGAAGGTCAAACAAATTTGGCAACAAAACAAACAGCCTCCTATACCCCAAACTGGGCCATTTGATTTGCTACCAAAATTGTTCCACCATGTCTCGCGAAAATTTGGTCATCAAATTGGAAACAAATGTTTTGGCCAAACATTGGAAGGCAAAGACAATGAACTATGGAGCTAAGGGACAAGGGAATCTTGCCAAAGCTTGGTAGGAAACCAAATGCTTGGCAAGGTATAGGCAAGGTGAAACATGATATCATTTTGTAATATATATGTTATGCACAAACATATGCATGTTTACCAACACCATAAACTGCATGACAACTCATAAGCAAAATAATAGGCAAAGGTGTGGCCATACATGAGCATTAAAATCGTGCAGGTGTAGAAGGGAAAATTGAGAGAGAGAGAGAGAGAGAGACCTTCCCAACATTCATGGCAATAAAAATGAGCACAACCAGCAGAACTCATCATATCGGAAGAATACCCTTCAAAACATATTCCACAAGTTAGCTGCAACCAAAACAACCGTCAGAGATCACAAAATGGCATACATATAGCAAGAACCAAAGCTTCAATCGGTATGACCCGCATCTGACATGATGAAACAACAGCGTACCAATATTTGAATAAATAATAATTACCTTCCTATAGTTAGGAAAATCCATTCCATTCAAAAGTAAGCCAACAATATCGCGGACCTTTTCTTCATCTGCAAACCATTCATCACTCAACTTGCTGATGTTCCTGAATACAGTACTAAAACAGATTAACAGAGAACACATATAAAACTATAACACTGCTTCCAAATTCCAAGAGATCAAACTCAACTTATTCCAAATTTCCAACCACCAAGCTAGAAAATACTATACTGCATTGCTTGTAGACCAGTCTTATATAATGAACTTCATTAATTGATGGTATGCATAAAAGCGTGTACATTTCCTTTTGTGCAGCTCAGGAGTCAAGAACAGGGGAAATTAATAAAACCAAAGAATGGAATGCACATTTACGACAGCAGTTTTATTTAAATCTTGATGCATCGTGTTTAGATGCAAACTGCATGGAAAATTGAAAAGCCACAATAAGCATATGCCACATTGTACATCCTATGCTCATTCCTAGGGCTTTTCAGGAACATTTACAGGCTTCACCTAAAACTTTAATGAGGATTTTCAAGACCTAATAAAGGGAAGCTTGCAGCCAACAACTCAGGGAAAAAATGGTAGGAAGTAAAAAATGAAATACAACCGTCTGACGCTCTGTGTGAGATGTGCATAAAGGGCATATTTGAGTGGCCTGTGTATTACAGAATACGATATAATTTCAATAAATGCCATTACAATGCTTTTAAGAGGTTGCTGCCATATAAAAGGATATTTAACAATATAACAAACTAACCATTTGTAGTGATGGAGGAGGACACAAGCCTCTTCCCCTTGAATCGATAGTACCGCAGATACCTTGCTAATATCTTCCTCTTGACGTTCACATATATCTTTTTCAGTTAACACAATGAACCTCTGTCCATATCAAACACAGGGCCCTCTTTTAGAGAAACTTATATCCCATGAAAAATGACACAAAAGAGTAAAGCAACATGAATGAAAACAGCAAAACACAATGCCAGGTTGTAAATCATAGAAAGAAAACACAAGAACATTTTTCTCAAGAAAAAAAAAGAACTTTCTGTCGTGCTATCATGGAATTGAAAACCATGATTAGTGACTAATTCACAGCCTTTTTACCTTTGAAACTGAATGCTATCAAATTGGTAACCTATTATTAAGCATCTAAAGGTTAACATAGATCGTAACATCGCTATGACTGTTGGATGTACCCTAGCATGATCCTTGCCTGCTGAACACCAGCCAGAGCCCACAGAAGCGGTGTATCACTGATCTAAGAGTATGAATATGCATAAGGAGGCCAACTTTCCATTACACAAACACAACAATAACACTAAAGAAATACAGAAAGTTGCAAGCCCGCCACCTATCTCGCTGCTGTTTTAAGCACACATCTGCACCCACAAATCGATATTCGATTTTTCACCCACGTATAGCACCGATAGAGTAGACATCATCCTGAGCATCGTAGCGCTGATGTAAATAACGATTGGCAGTGGAACACCAGTAGCTACAAACCGGCCAAGCCTGTTCTAAAGGCAGCAGCGAACTCTCAGTCCGATGTAGATCGCTCCTTCGAAACTTTCGCACAATAAAATGGGCCAAATTCCAATAAGCGTCACACCCATGACGAGCACGCTGAACCACGTATTAGTTTAGCTTGGGTCATTGGTGGATGAGCTCAGCTCACTATTCCAACTCTGCATTTGTTTCACCTCCTAATACATGGATGACAGCGCGGAGCTCCCACACGTTCCAGAAAAAAAAAATATCAACCGATCTCCCCAGTGAAAACCCCGCCGCTTGTACAGGCAATTTTTTAGCCTATTTTGATCCATTTATCGTCAAACCCTAAGAATTCCGACAAAACTAAGACACCATAAAGGATCGCCTTTTCTGCCTCCGGACATCGATCGACCCATCGCCTCACCTGCTCGCGGCGGGAGACCACCTCGTCGCTCCCCTCGGCCTCGCGGCCCTCGTAGTCGCCGGCCACCAACTCCTCATCGCTACAGCCGCCGAGGCCGCCGCTCCCGCCGTCGTCGTCGTCGCCCTCACCCATGTCGCTGTAGTCGTAGTAGTCATCGTCGTCCACCATCTCCTCGTCGCTGGCAGCTGGCATCTCGACGTCGGAGTCCATCGCGCCGGGACGGGTTACCGAATCCGGCGATCAGGTGATCCGACGGACAGCGGCCGGAAGGGGAAGGGGTAGGGCTTGCCGGCTAGGGCTAGGGTTCCGGCGAGGCGGGCGGCGCGGACGCGGATCGGGGCGGGGAATTGGGGGAGGCCGATAGCCCGATGTAGAGTTGCGTGGGTGAGCCGGCACCCAAGTGGTGAGTTTTTTAATGGAGCTCTTCTGGGTTTTCTATGCAGAGAAAGGCAGTGATTTGGGAAAGTGGTTAGAGGAAAAAGCTCATTTCCACTCTGGTTTCTTAGGTTTTATTCTTCTAGTTAGTGCCTCCTTTTCAGTCTAGTACATTGCAACAGTTTATTATGATAAATAATGAGATTATGATGGTGCGAATTAATCGTATAAGATTTGGGACTCTTATTAGAAACAACTTTTGTGATCCTTGAATCATGCATGCTTTTCTCTAGCTACGAGTATGCGTAATATATTTTTAGTTTAGTATGCTATCTATCTAGCGTTCATTATAATTTATGGTGAGATTATGACGGTGCGATTACGCATAACATATTTTTAGTTTAGTATGGCATCTATTTATTGTTCACAATAATTTACGATGAGATTACAATGATGCGATTAATTACATAAAATTTCGAGCTCTACATTAGAGACAACTTAAGTGACGCTCCAACTACACATGTTTCGCTAGCTATGTGTGTGGTTAGACATGAGCTAATGATATGTACCTTATCAAACAGTCATGAAGGGACTGAGGCCCCCATTAGATCCGAATGATCAGGTTTTAAGAGCTCGTTAATACTTTGTTTTATTATGGACTAGCGATCTAATTTCCTGTATACTTCCTCACACTAACATCTTTTTTGCTTATTTTATGCCCGAAGCTCTTTTTGGCACAAAAAGGCACGCCAATTCATTGATGTGTGTGTGTGAGAGAGAGAGTTTACATCGCCAGACCAAGCAACGGCTAGACTAGCCTACGAAGAGGGTCCAAGGTTAACGTCTCTGTTGTTTTTTTACTTTCGGCGGAAGCATGAAGCCCTGAACTGATCATGACCTCAAGTACAGCATGCAATGGCGATCTGCAGGTCCCTTGATGCAATGATGGCGGTGTTTACCGGAATCATCCTGTGGACTGCAGAATGCCATGCGTATCACGACACTGAGATTCAGGGTTCGACACCAAAGCCTGTCGAGCTCATGCACGCACCAGCATCAGGTACGCAGCAAGCTATCACAGTCAGGTCAGGTCAGGTCTGCCGGCTGTAACTGGACGGAACGCCTACTGGTCATCCAAGCACCAGGTGGCTGCTGGCTCTCCAAACCCTGATCACAAATTTGCGATTGTCGGCTCTGAACTTCTGATTGAGATACATCACACAATGGCATCCCATGAACGGCGATTCAGAGAACTCGATTTTTTTTCTAAGAAATAATATATTTTTTAAAATAATTTTACAAAAATAATATATAAAAAAATTACGAAAATACGCCCATCACCAATTCATTGGCGATGGCGGTATATGCCTATTTTATCCCTAATTGTATTAGCCGATAGATTGGTTTGTCGCGGATTCATTTGGTCGACAAACTGATACTTATTTTTGTAATTTTTTTGGCGTATTAGTTTTGTAAAATTTTTAAAAACATATTATTTTAAAAAAATCCCAAAGAATTCCCTGTTTTATCTGGATCAATCAAGTTAATACAAAAAATGTGGTTTCTACGGTACAATGCTCTAACTGGGGATAACGGTGCTAGTTTCGCAACCGAATGTGTCCTCAAGGATCCCTAACGGTGTTTTACATTGAAGCAGCTTGCTCACATCTCTCTGTGTCTGCAGGAGCCGCCTCTTCATCGCCGAAGTTTGGGGCCTTCGGAATTAGGCCAAGGATCTTGAACATCATCTGGTCTGCATCAAAGTCGTTGTTTGCAGTTGTCAGAAGTTTCTCACCGGCAAAGATTGAGTTAGCCCCAGCAAGGAAGCAGAGCGCTTGTTCTGGCATGGAGAACCGTACTCGGCCTGCTGAAAGCCTCACCATTGCCTTTGGCATCACAATTCGAGCAGTGGCAATCATGCGGATCATTTCCCAGATCTCTACAGGCTAATGTTGGCAAAAACAAATATAAAAGAAGTCAAGAATATAATCTTAAAGTGAAGCTGGTTATGGTCCGCAGCACATTGTTTATAATTGACAATTTACTTATCCAAGTCTTATATAGAGGTCCTTATATTTTCATGCATGAAGCACAGGCGAATGCAATAGCTGGAAGCATCTAACCTACAGAAAATAATCCAAGGTATGGAATACCTTCTGATCCTGAAGGGGCGTGCCTTTTACAGCGACCAATGCATTAATAGGAACGCTCTCTGGGTGTGCAGGCAAAGTGGCAAGTGTATGCAACAATCCTACACGGCCCTCCTCGGCCTCTCCAAGACCAATAATTCCACCTGCACAAAGGAAATACTGCATCAAGTTATACATTAAGGAAACAAAGAGACATCTTGGCCAGAATTTTGTAGGCTAGAAGAATGCCAATTTTGCAGGATAGTCCTCGCATAATGAAAGGTAGAATTATCAGTGATTTAAGAAAAAAAAATCACCTGAGCAGATGCTTATTCCAGCTTCACGGACGTGCTGAAGAGTCTGCAGTCTATCATCATATGATCTCGTGGTAATTATGTTTGGATAATATTCTCTTGATGTATCTAGGTTATGATTATACGCTGTAAGTCCAGCCTTCTTGAGTTCTTCAGCTTGTTGTTTTTCTAACATGCCCAGGGTGCAACAAACCTCCATCCCCATACCTCTGCAAAGATAATTACCCAATGCATGCTAAAACGTTAAAAATAAATAGGTTAATAAAGCAAGAAACTACCTTTGTCCAAATATCTTATCTTCTATGCATTAGGGTCTTAAATCAGTGACCTATACTGTACATCAAGATAATACTAGTTTATTTGGATATACAAATTAGATGACTAAATTTATGAGAGCAGAGCAATGGCCTAGAAGAGAATTTGTGCATGGTCATGCAGAGTTGTGGCCGAATATGCATACACCCTAATTCTATTGTGCTAGCTTTTTCAATAAATACCTTATGTCCTTGACATATTCAAGTATTTGGTTGAAATTTGTTTTCCTGCCAATGGTGTCCCTCCATGCGGCTCCCATGCAAAACCGAGTGCTCCCAGCCTCTTTTGCCTGAGAGGAAATAGATCAGAAGAAGGAATAAGATAATTAAGCCTGGATACTGTGAAATGATAATACAACCAAGAATTTTATGAACCATAAACGCTCCAGTCAACAGGAAAAGAGTTGTGTTATCACTTTACAAGAGTTAAAGAATCAACAACTGAACTTGTTCACCTCTCAGACAATTGTTACACAAACAGTACCTTTCTTGCTGCTTCTAAGACAGCATCTTTGTTCATTAATTTTTGGGCCTTCAATCCAGTACTGTATCTTGAGGACTGGGGGCAGTATGAACAATCTTCGCTGCACCCACCAGTCTTTATTGAAAGAAGTGTGCACTGCTGCACTTCTCTAAATTTATGGACACTTCTATGGACCTGAGCCTACAAAAAATGCAAGTATTATCTGGTTAAATAAGAACACATGGTGAAATGACGTGAATGCTAAATAACAATATGGGTAAAATGATATCATAAAAGAAAAGGTGAATTTCCTGAACAGAATAATAAGTCAACGGAATGATTTTGTCTTTTTGCATCTCTTTTCTTTTCTACAAAGACAGAGCAAGCCTAACAATTCATGGAGTTAATGCAAAGAATGCTCACAAGCCGTGATGAACCACACTGGTCAGAACTGTTACAATTTTACATCAAACGAATTTGTCATTTTGACCAAATATGTTCACTTGGGCACTAGTCATGCTAAATATGCTATTGACTGCCATCTGTCATGCAATAGTTGCCTAATAATGGTTCATCATGCATGCCCGATCTTCCACTCCATGATTTACAACAAGGACTAGCCTTATATTATAGATAGCACAAAACTTTGGAAAGCTCGTCAAAAACACAATATCAACACCGATAGTGGTATGCGGCATCCCACTCCCATCATTATATATAGGCCCCTAAAGTTGACACTACTAGTTATCTCAAGTCCCAACTATCCAAAGCCCCTATATGGAAATCCTTAATGCCAATTTCCAGATTATACCACTTAAATGCCCTTGATGGCAGAACCTTCCTACTAATACTACACAGCTTGACCAAGTAAATAGCTTATCCTTCTGACAATTTTATCTACACAAAAGCTTAACATCTAAAATCCATATGAACGCACTGTAATTTCTTGAGAAGACATTATGCATCATTTCATTTTTTTCTGGCACAAGCATACAATTAAGCTATAGAAACTTTACATAATGAGAAAGTTGCCACATGCCACTGGCAACAGTAAACCATTAACAGGTCTCCAATATTAAAGCCGCATCAAACAGTACTTCTATTTAGTATGATGCTTTGTGTCAATGAGACAATCACCACTTCTAACTGCTTAGCAATCATGACTGAAAAAAAAAATCTCTGATGCTAATATACAACATAAAGTACAAAAACTCATCTCGAGTTGACATCACTGTCAATAATTGTCAGTCTCCACTACTAGTACTAAAATGCTCTAAAGTGACAGAGTTGATGGCTTGATGCTAATTGCCACCGTGCAAACTTGCAAAGAAATTTAAGTGGCAGATCGATATTACCTAACTACCAATCCCAAGCAGTGTTAGCTGGACATGGAGGTGAATGCTGAACACATGCACAAGTGGATGCTAGCATAGTCTTCAGATATTTGATAAAGTAAATCGAACTTATGTGTAAAGCTTTTCATAATCCTAATTTGGCTGTCACAGTGAGCGCTACCTGTCAAAGGCCCCAAAGGCAAAACCTTTGCTACCCAACCCAAGCCTTTCCGTGCAAATTAATAACCAGGAAGCCCACCAAACCAGCAATGCTTGATACTAATATCTGTCTCCACTAGCAAAGAACTTTCGCCAGCACTTCTCCAAAGAAAGGTAGCAAAGCACCTTTGGTACCGCTCATCTACTCCACACAATCCGAGGTTCCTAAAGGTGCAATCTTGTCACCAAAATCTATAGCCGAGGCCACCCAGAAACTTAAAGGCGGAACAGAGGAACAAAATAGAAATCTTGGGGTTGGGAGGAGGCGTACCCCGTGGAAGAGGAGGTCGAGGAGCGGGGAGTCGTAGACGGCCTGGATCTCGGGCCGGCTCCAGTCGTTCCTGGGCCCGTCCCGTATCGCCCGCTCCGCCTCCGCCGCCGACGCCGACGTCGCGGGGGCCGAGGAGAACGCCGCCGCTGCCGATGCGACCGGCGGGCGGAGGCGGGAGCGGAGGCTGCGCGCGAGCAGCATCATGGCCATCCTAAAAGCCGGAGCGGAAATGGATAGAACTTTACGACTAGCACCACTAGGCGATACGGCCGAGGGAAACAACCAATTTTCTCTCGTTCGTGAGACTGCAACTTGCTGTCTTCCTACGAGCTTAGCGTATTCACTACTAGTGTTAGTACCAGCTAAGCTGCGTTTATATGGACGCTTTCTCTTCTAATCGTGAAAGGAAACAAAGTCAAACTCTATCGGCACGGACGGCTGCTGAGGCGGCGTAACTAATCATACTTGAACTCAAAGTATCTGAGTTAAGGCTGACAGTGACGAGTGAGAGGAAAGGCAACATCCTAATCCATTACTAATCTCTACTATATAAAATAAGAGCTTTTTCTTACGTCACTGTATCAAAATTACTTACCTTTGCTACTATTCTTTAATGGGAGCATGTCACAGTCTTAAAGGTGATTTAGATCTTAACATCTTAAAATCTATCTGGACCCTTGGATCAAGTTTTGAAGGTTGAGATTTAACTAACTTGACTATGTGTGAAAAATGCTTTCACACATAGTGTTAGTTAAATCTCAACCTTTAAAACTTGATCCAAGGGTCCAGATTAGATTTTAGCATGTTAAGACCAAATCACTTTTAGACTAGATATGTTCCTTCTTTAATTACCTATATTTGCCACAGCTCTTTAATTACCTATCTTTGCCACTGTTAATATTCTTTATAAATAAACTTTTTCATCGTAAATTGAGTTTTTATTGCAATGTACGAATATATGGCTAGCCATGACGATAACAGGGGAGTATGGGCTTGTCCGCGTGTATAGTGTAGGTGAGCTACTCCTTACCTGCTTCACTGTTTGGTGGTGTTAGGTGGAGAGCTACCAGGAAAAAACTCAATGTGCAAACCACTTTGTTCCTGGTTTGGACTTTATTTGATCAGATTTTGAAAGTACGGATGTTTTCTTTAAATTTTCGGTTTTATAGTATGTGAGTCAATCTGGACCAACTGGAAAGTAACGGGACTATATATGAACTTTTTCAAAAAAAAAATGTAGATAACAACAGCTCATGGGTACAAATCGAGCTTCGTGTTGGATGAAGGTACAATTGGATGGGTACAGACTAGACTTGTACACAAACCCAAAGAATCAATTCGTTATTAACCACTTGGAACCTTCACAGATTAAAGTATGAGACAGCCCAATTACAAGGTGATTACAACAACCGCAACCAAACATACCTCACGTCAGGTCAAAGGAAGCATTAAGCACTGCCTGAAGAACACAAAACACACAACAAAGCAAAACAAGGATAGGGATGAGAAGGACGCAAATACATAAATTAACCGCAATAGTCCTCAAGCTGAGAAGGAATATCAGCAAACAATGCCTGCCATAGCACCACCCTACATGATGATCAAGAAGAATGCATTATTTCCTTTCTTTCAGATATACAATTTGATCAAGGCAACATATGAATAGGGGATACAAGCATTGCGTAAAATTGACGTACCATTTTTACGTACCAATGAATAAATGGCGTCTCTTCACATGAATCTCGAGTTGCACATGTCATCAGGCATCTGAAGGTGTGTCTGGAGCTGCAGGTGGCTGCTGTGGTTTATTTACAAGAAGGGGAGACAATGCCTTGACTACAATGCCCATGCTGGGTCTAAACTCAGCTTCATACTGAACGCAGAGAGCTGCCACTGCCGCAAGCTGCACCGATAGCAAAGAAAACAACCGTCGATAGCTTGGCATTTCATAAATTTAGCGCAAGCAATGCAGATTTTGCTTAGCAGCTAATAATGACTTGAAGAATACTGTAGCAAATTTGAGAAATGACCATCTTTGGATATATTAAGACGCTTCATGTGCACACACGCACAGGTGAGAAGGGAGAAAGATATACACCTTGGCAACTCCTTTTGGTGGGTACTCTCCATTCAATCTTGGATCAACACATTGTTTCACCTTGTCCTCACCAAGTCTTGGTGTCGCCTGGTTTAAAGATGAAATAGCAAAAAAGACAAATCAGAAACTAATGATGACCTGTTGTAGTGGAATTTTATTGCTGTATTTGAATTAGTGTACATGTGCAGGGCCGTTGGCATGGTCTGGAACACACATTCTTGGTCATCTGGTAAATTTGACTTGACTATAACACAAATTATATCTAGAAAGTACAAAGTGCATGAAGCTAGTTTGACTGATAATTTCTTACACGGAATATAGCACAGAACTTTACTGATGTGCCAAAGAACAAACAAAAGAAAATCAGATATGTGCGGAACTGCTTCTAAGTTCTACATAACCTAGAACAAAGATGTTGTATAAAACTACGAAAGCCTGCATGGTTGCATCTAGTGCCAGAAGAACACAAGGGATTAGAGGTCAAGTTTAAATATGTTATATGCTTATGCCCTGTTAAATGGGGTGCTTTTGGCATGGATAGCCCCTATTAATTGACCCCCAGCACCAATGGAAAAAGAAAAGCTCTGCCCCTTTGAGGGCAGCATTGTGTTGAATAATAGTGTGAAGAAAAGAAATGAATGCATACCCAGGTAACTAGACTCTGCTGGCCCCTTGGCATTGTATGATCTACTGGTTTCCTTCCTGTTAGGAGCTCTAAAAGAACAACCCCAAAGCTATATACATCACTTTTTTGAGTCAGCAGGCCAGTCATGGCATACCTGCATTGCATAAGACATCTCTAGTATGATAGAATCGGGTGAGAACGAACACATAATTCTTATTATTCGTCTTGTGCCACTGATATCAGATCCAAGTATCTAAAAACTAGAAATTAAAAGAAACTTTGGTTATCTGTTCAACTACAGGTTTCATTCCATACATGACTGCCTTGTTTAGCTATTCTAAAAATCCTATTTCTCCTCAGCCATTAGTCTAGTTCCAACATAAAAATTTAAAGACCATTAGCATGCCTTCTTAAAGTGATGATCAGGGTTTTAAAAATTGTATTTCAAACTTTAACTTGGGAGGAGGTGGGGTGTCCGATAGAATCGGTTTGGCTAATTTTTGGAAAAATTGATTTTTTGAAGTAAAAATCAAAAGAATGAAAAAAGTGCAGTTTTCAGGTTTTGAACCCAAGACCTGTGAACTGGTTATGGATTTCTTTTATATTTTTTGGGGGTCTGATATTACCGATTTTTCCTGATTTTCATTCGATTTTTTCAACCCTGGTGATGATTAGGCAAAATCCCAATAAAAATTACTTGGACCACAGCCCCAATCACGTTATAGAAAACAATGAGCAAAGTGCGGATATTTGAGTCAAATAATTACTCGGGGGCATGATATCCAAAGGTTCCAAGGACACGTGTAGAATGTAGACGAGCAGCCATATCTGGTGATTGATTTGAAAGGTTGAAGTCTGCAATTTTAGCTTTGTAGTCCTCAAATAAAAGAACATTGCTAGACCGTATGTCTCGATGGACTATAGCAGGCTGGACCTTCTCATGAAGATACTCAAGTCCTTTTGCAGCTTCAATAGCAATTTTGATCCTTTGCGTCCAGTCAAATGCTGGACCAGGTTGTGCATCTGCAACACCCTTTCTTCCTGTTGAACGAACAAAAGGTGCAAAAAGGATTTGCACGCTATCATATATTAATAGTTTTGATAACAAGGTGCAAGGAAAGAAAAGACATGAATTAGCTTTATGCTAACTCATGATGTGTTTGTCAGACAAATACCATGCAAAATATCATGTAGAGAGCCCATTGTGGCAAATTCATAGGCCAATAGATGTTCATTTCCTTCCACACAGTACCCAAGCATGTCCACAAAATTTTCATGTTTTAATCTTGAGACAACGGAGACCTATATCCAAATAACAGGAAAGGGCCAATAATAATTGGTCAATAATATGCATCGATAAATTGTAAAATTACTTAATTGTAGTAAGAACATAAAATTTGCATATAGCTATATACTTCCTCCGGTCACAAATAGTTGTTGTTTTAAATATCGTCAAGGTTTACAAAACACACCTTTGACCATTAATTTCTATTATAATATATTTATAAAATACAATAAAAATATAATATTATGAAAGTACTTTTTGAGACAAATCTACACATATGATTTTCATATATCCAATTTAAATATTTAAAAAGATATTGACATTCAAAGTTTCGAAAGTTTGACTGCACCTATGTCTAAAACGACAACTATTTGTGACCAAAGAGAGTGCTAAGCGACCAGACCTGTGCTAGAAATTCATTGTCAAGCTCAGGATCTGCTGAAGCATCAAGTTTTTTCACAGCCACGTGTTTCCCATTCTCTAGAACAGCATAATATACTCTTCCATATGAACCCTCACCAACCAAAGCCTTTGACCCAAAATCATCTGTCTTTTCTTTCAGTTCATCAAATGATAATTCAGGTACTTCAATGCGAGGGGGTGCTTTTGTAGGATCACTGTTTGAAGTAAAACCATTACCTGAAAGGCATATGTTGAAATGCATATGGTCTCACCAGAAGCATGAAATGCAGAGGAATATATAAAGAAATAGTATGCACAAAAAACAATCATTGATACATCACCTAATCACACAAAAAATAATTGATATATCACCTAATCACACAAAAAAATCATTGATATATCACCTAATCCCTCCTTGAATAAATATCATGAAGTACTGGATCAATTAAGATACAGCTATATACAATAATTCAATCAGCAAGAACCATTAACTAATCAATGCTGCTCAACTGTAGCAGACAAATTTCCTCGAAGACATTGCATAAACCAATTTTATCTAGTTTTGCATTCAATAAAATGGCGTGATTATATTAACAATTGTCTGTTCTAGTCCTCATAATTAGACTATTATGCTGTTGAACTAAATGTTGCACAGTTCATTTTCCATATGGCTCTGCTGTTCCCATAGAAGGATTCTTTGCTGGGGGAACATTAGTAACTAGCATGTTGCAGATACCAATTCTAGCATGATAAGCAAGTGATATAACAGTAGAAGGCCTGAAAAATACTTTTGTTTTTTAAACAAAACCATTTATAATGCTGAAGATAATCCAGGAGGGCTCAAATGTATAGCTCCAATAGGAAGTTCAAATTAATGGCTGAATAGTAGTTAGACTATAGACCTTATGACGGTAAAATTTAAGTTTAGAATTTTCAGTCAACAATCTGATATATACAGCTAGCATGATGTGCACCCAACATCTTGGTAGCTGTCGATATATTACAGTGTATGAAAAATCGATTTTCCGTCATAACTACAGGAGGGAATAGAAGTCGGAACTGATCAATAACCCAAAAATAATTATTTTTATGAAACGAACCCCAAAAATAATTAATTGTTTGCAAGTTAGACAAGTATTTCCATTGTACTGGAAATGCCACACAAGTTCTATCAACCAGCAGGGGTGAAATTATGGTTGGTGCCTTTTGTTAATACCTAGAAATACATACTTTCCATTGCATTATATACTTGTCGAAACACAATTTAACATGGGCAAAGATTAAAACAGATCATAAACAACAAACACACCATTTGTCATTTCCGGAAGGTTCAGAAATTCGTTTTCATACGGTGTGTCAACATGAGTGCAGCAAAACCACCGACGCATAATGATCTATTGACTTGCCTTTGGCTTGCTGTCTTCTTCCTTCCTACGTGCCTTCAGTTTGAAAGGCAAGCATGTATTTAATAACAATACAAAAGTTCAGGCTAATACTAGAAATTCAATTACAGTAAGTCGTAAGACAGAAAGAGGAAACAAGGAAGAAAAAAAAATTATTGCACGGTATGGACTATCCAAAGAGCTTTATGACCGAAAAAGAAAAGGAGCAGTCCTAATCTACCAGTCCACATTCTATTCTTTCTTCAGTAGTGGAAAATTCAGCTAGTTCAATTTGACTTCGGTTACTCAATGAAAATCTTCCATAGCATCACGGCATGTTTGACAACATAGGTCCCAAACTCTCAAAGATTCACCCTATGATCAAATTGCAAGATCGCAAACATTTATTCCTCAAACAACAATAAAAACTTCCACGACATATGACACATTCTCATGGCATCGGCGGAATTTCAGAGCGGAACTATCAAGGAAATGTGCATTGAAACATCGAGCTCAAACAAGTCGCTAAAGCCGAAAACCACCCATTATAATTTCACAAATCGCAAGGCAGGCAAGGCAGCGAGACACAAGCAGAACAGCCCCCAGGGCCCAGACGGCCGGACCAAAGGCACAAATGCAGAGAAATGGATCGGCAATTCTTCGTTCCCTATCCCAGATCCCAATTTCTGAACTCCACCAAGGCATGGTATAGCGAAACCTCAACGCACCTGCGGGGGGAAGCAAGAACTGAGGAGGCGAACTTGGATGGGTTTCGGAGTGGTGACCTGAGACGGCAGCGAGAAGGGGAGGAGGATGAGGTGGCGATGAGTTGGGGGGCAAATCATTCGTTCTCGTTCGTGTTTCGTTTCTTTAAAGCCCAGGCTGCGTCAGCTTTCTCTCTGTATCTGCCTGTCGGTCTCTGCCCTATTTCGTTCGCTGACTACAGCCTTGCGCCCTTTCCAGCTCGCGCCCGATTTTCTAACGTGTTTGGTGATCATTATTGTCGCTTGATTGTTTCGGTTTTGGATTTGGTTGCGTGGGAGTTGAGTTGGCCTCTGTAGCTTGAAATGATCTTCAATTCTAGGGGTGAAAACGGGTCGGATACGGTCGGGTA
The DNA here is from genome assembly GCA_036346375.1 of Guadua angustifolia. Taxonomy (NCBI): domain Eukaryota; kingdom Viridiplantae; phylum Streptophyta; class Magnoliopsida; order Poales; family Poaceae; genus Guadua; species Guadua angustifolia. Next base: position 39,653,152 of record CM070514.1, read on the forward strand.
GTAGGTCATCCTGTATCCTACACTAATTATTTTTTTCGGATACTGAATGCAGATGCGGGTAGTAAAAATCGGGTAGGATACGGATACGGATACCGGTATTTATACTGAGATAGATAAGCGGATACGGATATTATACAGACGGGTACAATACGGATAACGGGTACTTAGTCGGATAGTACGCAAACTTATAAAAAGATAGAGCACGATATTTGGCCCATACATGAAATAGAGAACAAGGGCAAGCATCCAATACCTGGTGTTGTAGTCTGGTTATGACTTCCAAATCTACTTATCTCTATAAGCTCTTTGAGTACATCATCACATCCACCAATGCAACCTATCAGAGTAAAGGAAATTTATCTCATGAGAATGACCTTAAGCACTGATAAGTTATGACATTAATGATGTATATTGACGAAAATACTACTAGATACACCTTGCAAAGATAGGGGACAAGGATTGTTGGTCATAGAAGTGCCAAAAGAATAACTAAAATGACTATGGAACTACAATTGAATTAAGATAGTGTACCTAGGTGATCAACATCAAAATTTGGTGGAATATCCCTTCGGCAAAACTTAAACTGAATCTTATAAACAGGACCTGTAAATTTGATAGATTCTCATATTATTTGAGGGGAAAAAAAGGAATGTTCTAGCCATAAAACACATAGGTCAGACTGGTGGCGCAATATCAACAAATAAGAAACTAAATGGCCACCTGGAGCACAGGTAGGACAAACTTGATTGGTCACAGCAGCTTCACAGGACCCAGCGTGCTCAAAAGCTATGGGGGCAACTACTATAACTCATCCTTGACATTGTCAGCAGCAGGTACTGTTTCGACGTCTGCAATCTGCAGCTTCTCCTTGATGAATCTCAACATGCCCTTTAGGCTCAATTTCTTTGAAACCTTAATCTGCATTTGAATATAGAATACAGTGCAACAATATATCACCAACGTGTGGCGAAGAATAACTTCAGCATGCTTTGCATTTGTTTCAGTAGACATACCGGATTGCTTTTGTCTTCAGCAGGATAAAGCAGGAGTGTTGGGTAATTGTTTACCTGCATGGGAAGGAGGACAGTAAATACTTTGATATATCACTGTGGATTGATTAGATATATCAATTCATTCGAGATGCCGCAAGGCAAAATACTATGCTTCCAGCTTGCAGTAATCAAAGCAAAGTAACTCAAAAACTTTACATCTCATCTCACAAGAGTTAACTTTAATGAGCATCCTAGTCAAGAATCTCTTATAGTATTTAAGCTAATCTTCCCAATAGTAGTCAACATGGGCAATCGAGTAGCGGTAAGTCCACTAGAATCACCACCATGTATGTCGACCGGCAATATTCATGCCTTCTTCAAAACACATTTGAGGTCACGATTTCTTGTGTGTAACTAAACAAATTTCAGTGGTTATAGAATTATAAAGTAGAACCTTAGAGCCATCACATTTCAAGTATTAGAAAGAATCTCAAAGTAAATCTTTGATAAGTGACTTAAACACATAATTCCAATACTGGTTAAAGAAAACTGCACTCCAATGGATAAGACATGAACGTGCCAGGAAATGTATAGATTATTTGATACCGCTATTATATGGTAATGCAAAGATTGACTTACCTGCAATTTGGGATGCTCATTCACAGAAGCATCTATGCGTGCAAATTTACCTGCAATTGACCAGGAGTATTAATAATTTAATATCAAAATTATCATCAAAGTTAAAAGGAAACTGAGCAGGATTACCTGCACAACAATTTATAGATTTCATCTAAGATTGACTAGTAGAACTGAACAAAACAAACCTGTACTTAGTCAAGCATATAAAGGAATCATGGAAGAAAATAACAGCATGAGAGGCTGAATAAGCAAAATACAAGTGCAACTGAATAACCATCTTTCTAAACCCAAGGTTCACTTTGTACATAATCCAACATAGGGTCCAATACTCCAATTAATACATAACCCAACAATGACAAAGTCCAACAAAAACGCATAGAGTCCAATATAGTCCAACACATAGTGACAAATAGAGTTTACTGTACACAAGCTCATCGAATGATCGAATAGTGTACACTGTACACAAGCTCCAAAACACTGTTTTAAGTGCAAAAAAAAACTGTTCCTTTTCTTTTTGTTGTTGTTTCTTTGAGTTGGCCTCTGTAGCTTGAAATGATCTTCAATTCTCATATGATCGAATAGTGTACACTGTACACAAGCTCCAAAACACTGTTTTAAGTGGAAAAAAAGTGTTCCTTTTCTTATTGTTGTTGTTTCTTGAAAGGAAAGGAAGAATCATAAAACAGAAAGAAATCTAGTATAGTCCTAATTAGAACTACAATTTAAATAGAAGTGTATGGACCGTTAGATAAAAAAGCAACGGCCTAGATCTTCTAAATACTGTAGCAAAATACTAGTATTTGAATTATTTCGATTGATGACACGAACGAACAGTTTGAACGATAGTAAACACTAGGAAATACTTAGGATGCGTTTGGTTGGGTGTACGAGAATAAATGTTATAAGATGATACATGATGGATGGGATGATTCTGAATGAGATGGTACAAGAAAGGTATTTGGTTGCCCGAATGGAATGATACAAAATTTTGTTTGGTTGCTTGGATAAAATGATACGGGATGGTACAAAATGATGTATGGTTAAAGGGATGAGAATGGATTGAGAGATGAGGTTAGTTTGAGGGATGGTGTGAATGAACGATCCTGTCCTGGACCGATTGGTTTGGCCAAATTTCTCGTACGGGATGGTGCAGCATCTTTTTAGAATATTTCAAGAATCTGTACCATCTCATCATGTACTAAATGGTTCCGTTCAGCCAACAAAACGCAAAAATAAAACTAAATCCTATACGAAATGATTTGATTCACCCTCGTACACTCAACCAAATACACCCTTAAATTACTGTCTTAGTATAACTGAATGGGAACCTGTTCTCAAAGAATGGAGTCAACGTCCGTCAGGTTCAAACACTGCCCAACCAAAACAATTGTGCTGCATTTGTTGTCGGAAAGCGTAAATCAGGGTCTATCTGACGCTCCGGGGAAAACGAAGCGGCCGCAGGTGAGCGAGCAGCCCGACGAAATTTTGAGCCTATTTGGTTTCCTGCCTAAGTGATTCATAACTCAAGTTTGGTATACCATACGTGATTAGACAGGTATTTGCTTTCTTACCTAGGTAAGACTCGCCACAGGACCTTAAGCATGGCGCGGTCGAATCTGCGCAGCTGGCGAAACGTCATACCCAACGGTAGCGGCGTAGCTACCAGGAAAGCTAGGCTGTTTGTTTTTTTATTTTTTAGTGGATTCTTTAAAAACTAATTATAAGTTATAGTCATAAAGAAACTGATTCTATATTCTAGATACAGGAATAATATTTGATGGATAATTACTTACAACTTTTAGTAGCATTCTCATATTAGTATCCCTTAAAACCTACAGAAACACATATGAGTTAGATTATAGATTCTAGTGTATATGTGTGGGTTGAATTATTTTTTATTCAGTTTTTAGGACCAAATTCTAGAATTCACGGCAAAAACAAACAGGCTCTTAGTTGGGCTTAAGTCCATCCTCTCTTTTCGCTGGCTACGTGGTATATTCATTGTATTTGTTTCTTTTTAATTTATATATAAATTTGGATTACACAAGATTATATCTGTATATGAATTTGAATCGTACAAAATTTTACTTATCTCAATTTAGCTCAGTTTGCTTAAGTTTCGGTAAATTTGGTTAGTTTAATCCTTGAAACACCTATAGGCGTGGCTGAAGTTCAAGGGTCGTGCTACTTGCCTACCCCTCACCAAGGTTCAAAATTAGGCAAAAAAATCAGAAAATTTGACCAGGTACAATATTCCAAATCCTGACTGAACAAAAAAAGTTCAAATTGCTACAGTGATTTTGGGAATTGCAGCCAATTTTGCCAGAATTTCGGGATATTTTGACCAGATTTTGCGATAATTTTTGGAGAATTATAATGTCATTTTATGAGGAATACATGTAAAAAAATCTCATATGCTGATGATACTGTGTTGTTTCTGAAGAATGACCTAGAAAAAGCTAGAAACTTTAAGTGGTCGCTTTCTGCTTTGGCGATTATTTGGTATGAAAATTAACTATGATAAAAATGATCTGATGTGTGTAGATTTAGATGAAGGAGAGCAGAAAGAGCTTGCTAGATTTTTCTGCTGTAATTTGGGGTCTTTTCCTTTGAAGTATTTATGGGTTCCTTTGCATTATGCAAAGTTGAGAAAGGATTTGCATTATGCAAAGTTGAGAAAGGAAGATATTCACTGTAATGGACAAAGTGATTAAAAGGGTTCTTAAAGTGGTGAGGGCGTCTACTATCTTATGGTGGTAGATTGACCCTTTTAAAATCCTGCCGGCTAGTATTCCCATTTACTTGTTGTCAGTTATTAAATTCCCTAAGTAGGCGATTGAGGAGATTAACTCCCAAATGGCACATTTTTTCTGGAATAACAGTGACCAGAACAATCATTATCATCTAGCTTAATTGGCAACCGATTGCTCGTAAAAAAATAGTATGGTGGTCTAGGTGTTCTAGATTTGAGAAATATGAATTTATGCTTGTTGGCCTCTTGGGTTTCCAGATATTATTTGAGTCAAGATAGCCTTTGGAGGCAGATTATTGATAAGAAGTATCAAACCCAGAATCCTAACCTTTTCTGTTATCCTGATGTTAAAGTTTCTCCCTTTTGGAAGGGCGTGTTGTGGGCAGCTAAAGCTACTAAATTGGGGTATATTTGGAAGGTTGGTGATGGTAAGAGTATTAGGTTTTGGGAGGATCAGTGGTTTGGTACGTCTAGCTTAGCTATCCGGTTTTGGCCTCTCTATGTGATTTCAATGGAGAAAAACATTACTATTAAGGAGGCTTGGGATGGTGAGAATCGAGGCTCTCCTTTAGAAGGAGTATTTCTCGAGGCTAATGGATATGTGGCGAGAATTAGTGAGTATTGTTGAATCCATTGTTTTTAGTGAGGATTGTGATTCTATTATCCGCAATTTGAGTCAAAAGGGTGTATCTGCTTCAATCCTTATATGTTGTGATCGGTTTAGAGGGTTCAACTGTGTATATCCTGCGTGTGTGGAAGCTTAATGTTCCACCAAGAATACATGTGTTTCTTTGGCTTTTGGCTAATAAGTTGATGACTAAAGATAATCTCATTAAGAGACAGAGGGTGGATGATATTACTTGTTTGTTATGCATAGAACCCGAGTCCATCTCTCATTTATTCTTTTCTGTTGTGTTAGTTAAGCTATCGGCATGAAATTGCCGATACTATGAACTTGAGTTTGGGTGACTCTTTTGAGAATATGGCTCATTGGTGGATTAGTAGGAAGAAGCATGTTGTTGTGAATGCTTGTACCTCTGCTGCACTTTGGACTATCTGAAACTAGAAATTCTTTGTGTTTTCAGGAGAAAGATGGAAAGAGGTTCGAGTGGTTCTGGGTCGAGATAGCAAGGAGGCCGAGAAGATGGCTTGTGTTGATAAAAGAAGACCAAAGATGTCAAGTGGAAGAGGTGGCAAGCAAACCGGAAGAAAAAGCCGGCTTGCATCGATGCTTGGTGGACACAAGGAGGTTGCAAGAAGCTCAGAGCTGGAGATTTCCCCAGATCTGGAGGAGGATTGTTTGCATATGAATTCGATAGTTTTTGATTGCTTAGGGAGATGTGAGGGACAGGGTCAGTTTTCTGTTTTCAGTAGAGATAAATGTTTAGCTGGTTGCCCAGCAGGATCGATGAATTATGCTCGTTGAATGGGCGAGGTTGTCGGCGGGCGCGCCTCGAATACGCAAGACGCTTCTTGTGATGAAAACATTTTATTCCTGGAATAAAACAGGGGGGGACCTTTTGATCTAAAAAAGGTTTGGGTCCTTCTGCAAGACATTTAGGAATGTAATGAAAGAAAATGCATGTTAAGCTTTTGACGAGGGCTGGGTACTCCTTGACCGGCCGACGTGCGGTCAAACGGATCCCCAACTCGGAAGGCCCGACCACGACACAGGTGTGCTTTGGGCGCCGACCTCGAAAGCACGCAGACGCCTAAGCTCGGTCGCCGAGAGCTCGACCTCGACGACCTCGAGCTCGAGCGGGATCTCGTTTGATCCCCTGGTCCGCCCGAGGATCTCGGATCTAGCGATTGACTTGCAGTTACTGGAAGAACGGGTCGTGGGGACGGCTCAGAGTGCGCGGCAAGCCCGGGCGATTCTGGCTGTCTTCGATCGCATTAAGAGCCACGATCCGCAGGTTTCTCCCGACCGTTACGTGCAGGAGGGATATAAAGACCAAGGATGCATGAGCTCAAAGACAGAACGACCAAGACAGCACTCAACACAGCGCTCCTGGTAGCTCAGGCTAGAATCACCTGCATTTCTTTGAACTGTAAACACTGCTTTGTACACCCACATAACGAGAGTCACCGCCGCAAGGCGACTGGAGTAGAGCTATTACCTCGACAGGGGCTCGAACCAGTATAAACCTTTGTCTCGTGCCCGTTGTCGTCTTGCTCCGACCATCACCGCGATCGGTTTTCTTCCTCCGTTCGAGCAAAACGCTGCTCGGGTCCCATAACCTTCTGACCCCTACCTCTCATTCTTGCGGTTGGCGATCCCGATCGTCGACAGCTGGCGCCCACCGTGGGGCCCGATTGTTTTGCTCTTTCGCAGGAACGACACCAGGATCTCAGGAGCATGGCGCTTTCCATCGATGGATTTTCCTCAGGCACGGATTCCGACACCGTGTCCCTGTTCACGCCTTCACCACCACCGCCCGAGCAGCACGTCCTGGTGGCGGACGGTGAAGGCGCCGGGGGAGTTGCGGATGGCCGTGATCCGCAGACTCCGGAGGACGCCCGCCGGATGGTGCAGGTTGCCATCAACCAAGCCATAACTGCTCTCCGGCGGGAGGCCCAGGAGAAAGCCAGCACGTCTTCTGGACCACCCAGGCGCCCCCCAACTGGGGAACGCCTCCGCGCTATCGCCCGGGTCATGGCCGACCCCGATAGGGCGAGGTCGGAGCTCTTTGGCCGAGCTCTGGCCGAAGAGCTCGATCGGGCTGCGACTGAGGTCGAACCTCCGCAGCACCGAAGCCAGCACTCGGGGACCCGCTCCCAGAGAAGCAATGACGACACGTCGCGCCGTCAGCCGCGTCGGACACCTCCCGCGCAGGGGCCAGTCCCCGAGCAACGGACTCGGGGCGAGGCTCTGACGCAGACGCTGTCGGCATCCCATGGGCACCGCGCGACCAGACCAGGACGAGCTGCCAAGCCCGAAGTCGATCGGCAGAGGTTCGCGGACCTTCATGGGGCGTTCGCCCAGCACCGCAGGTCGGGACCGCTGCGTTACCATCGGGCGATTCCGCGCTTCGGCACTACGATCGATCTCACCGAGGTCGGGCCGCCGCCGCCTCGACCAATCCGGCGGCGAGGGACCTCGTCGGCGACGATCACGACCGTGGCGCTGTCGACCTTTACGGTACGCATGGCGACTCGATGGCCTTCGTCGCGTCGCGTTGGCGGTAGCAGTTCAAGCTCATACGATCGAAGCGCTTCAACGGGACCAAGAACCCCGACGAATTCCTGTCCATCTATTCGACCGCTATCCTGGCGGCCGGAGGGGACGAGCTCGTGATGGCCAACTACCTCCCGACGTCTTTGGGCCGGGCCGCTAGGACTGGCTTTTTAATCGGCTCGCTCTTCAGTCGTGGCGCCAGATCCAGAGCGCCCTCCGCTCCAACTTCCAGAGTTGCTACGAGCGGCCGGGCAGGGAGAAAGACCTGGACCGCATCATCCAGGGGAAGAGCGAGCCACTGCGCGACTTCGTGCGGCGATTCATCCGCACAAGGAACCTGATCCCGAGCATTTCGGACGAGGCCGTTATCAAGGCCTTCAAGTTCGGGGTCCGTGATCGACGTCTTACTGAGGATCTGGAGATCACGTCGAGGCTCAACGTCAACAAACTTTTCCGCATGGCGGAGCGGTACGCGGATGCGGACGACGCCGTCCGCTGGAAACGCGACTACGACCAAGGTAAGCTTGGTCTGAACCAAACAGAGGCCGGCCCGTCCAACTCCAGGGGCGCCGACCAAGGCAACGCCTCCAAGAAGCGAAAGCGCGATCGCAGAGGCGGCGGAGGGCTACCGCGGGTGATCGTCTCGGCGGATGGCCAGCGCGAGGTCCTCGAAGTCCGAGGCCAAGCTCGGGAGAACTCCAAGCCTCGCCAAGGTCGACCCCGACCTCACCAGGCGAAGAACCAGCCTCAGCAGGAGGTCCGACGTGCCGGACCTCGGCGGCCCGATGCTCGACAACCGGGGGCCGAGGGGCGCGCGGGGTGTGACGAATCGAAGTTCTGTCTTTTCCACGTAATCGGTGGCCACGACCGCGAACTGCAGGCTTGGCGGGAAACTAGACGCCGATGATCGGCGGTGAGATGCCCATGCTCCGGCGATGACGACCACCCGACCGGGTGAATGCTGAAGACGCGAGCACGATGACCTCGACACGAGTTCTAGCAGGCGAGCGCCGATCGGCGTTATATTCGGTGGCTCGTCGGCCTACCAGTCCAGGCGCGAGGTCAAAGCCGCCGCACGGACCATCTACCAGGTCGCTGCCGGAAAGCCCGTCGAGCGGCCCAGCAAGTGGGCTGGTGCCACCATCACCTTCTCCCCGGAGGACGCGCTCCCAGGTATGGCTCGCGACCTAAAGACCGCCTTGGTCATGACCCCGACCATCAGTAATACCACGGTCGGGCGCGTCATGGTCGACGGCGGCAGTCCTCTCAATTTACTACAGGCAGAAGCGCTCGACCGAATGCAGATTCCCCGGTTGAAGGTCAAGAGCATAACCATACCATTCTTCGGAATAGTGCCCGGGAGCTCGACCACCCCCTTGGGGCAGGTTGTCTTGCCCGTCACCTTTGGCGGCTCTGACAACTTTCGCACCGAGCTAATCACCTTCGAAGTGGTCGAGGGTGATCTCCCGTACAACGCCATCCTCGGGCGGCCTGCCTTGGTCAAATTCATGGCAGCCATCCATTATGGCCATCGGTGCATCTCTACGGAGGAGGGTAAGTACCTACTACATGACATCCATGCAGGTCTCTATGGGGCGACTCTTAAATGCAGACAATGGTCGGAAGGCCTTCGCATGGGGTACTATTGGCCCTCGGCGCTTCAGATGCTCGTGATATCGCTCGCACCGCCGAGCTCGCCAATTCCACGCCCGGAAGTCGCATCAACCCGCCTCGCGCTCCGACCATCCGCCACATGGCCTTTCTCGACACGAAATTTGGACATCCTCGGACCTTTTCCTCAAGCAAGCGGGGTAAGAGGTTCTGTTCGTCGTCATGTCGACACTTTCACCAAGTGGATAGAGGTGAACCGGTCTCGACCATAATCGCCGCGGCGATTCGTTTCTTCCGCTTGTTCGTGGTCACCAGGTATGGGGTTCCATGCAAACTTATCACTGACAACGGTACTCAGTTTACCAGCGAGTTGTTCCAGGAGTTTTGCGAGGAGCTCGGCATCAAAATCTGTTTTGCTTCGGTGGCTCACCTCCAGAGCAATGGAGCAGCGGAACGCGCCAACGGGCAAATCGTCCAGGGCGTCAAGAAGCGAGTTGCAGATGAGCTCGATCGATTCGGCAAAGGCCTAGGTGGATGAACTTCCCACCGTCCTAAGGTCTATTCGTACCACAACGAGCCGAGCCACAGGGTCCACACCCTTCCAAATTTCGTGTTGATCTGAAGGCCGCCCTACCTCCCGAGGTCACTGTTGGCTCTGCCAGAGTCGGCTTGGTCGACTGTGTCGACTTCGAGCACTAACGGTCTCTTGACCTTACCCTCGCAGAAGAAGTAAGATGCCGTGCACTTTTACGATCAACGCACTACCTGCAAGCTCTTCGCAGACATGCGTCTCGGTCGGTACGACCTAGGAAGCTCCTTGTTGGGGACCTAGCCCTGAGGCGGATTCAGGGCACGTCCAACACCAACAAGTTATCCCCACGGTGGGAGGGCCCCTATAGAGTTGTTTCAAACAGATCGCACGGGGGCTTACCGGCTAGCGATGCCCGATGGTAGAGAGCTCTCTAGCTCGTGGAACATAGACCAGCTTCGGAAATTTTATGTGTAACCTCTATACCTCACATTTTCAATAAAAGCTGGTCTTTCATTTTTCCCTTTATATCTGCTGTCCGTTTGTTACCGCATTTCTTTTTCGGTGGCTCTTTTTTGATCACGACCTTCGTGCGCGGCGCATTCGCTCCCAGTCCGAGCGACGCGGGTTTTTTACGCTCACCCCCAGCAGACGAGCTAAAACGTAAGCCGAACCTCTTCGCAAACTAGCTCTACTCTGTGCACGGGCTCGAGCCAAAAAGAACCTCGTCGCTTTAATGGTCAAGCAATGCGCATGGTCGCGAAGGCCGTACGAGCACTAATTCATTTAACGATACCCGTCTCGTGTTATTCTACACTTGCGAATTGTACTTCAAAGTTTGCAGGTCGTGGCTTTTCGTCCGTATCTACGTCTTGTGCCCAAGGCTCGCATCCCTCGACCTCGGGCCCAACGGGGGCTGGGTAAGGCTACTCTACAGACGCACGACCTAACGGGCACGACCAACAAGCGATGCAAACAACAGAAGAAGGAGATTTCGAAGTGCCCACATATCAACAGGGACGAGGTTTTGATCAAACAAACTATTTCTGTTAGTACATCCCTGGTTTTTTTTCTGTTTTTCTACAGGTCGGCTAGTTCGCGAGTAAGTCTTTCCTGCTCGAGCTGGGCCACCTTCGCCCTCAGGGTTGCAATCTCCCCCTGGAGCTGGAGGGCTTGTTGGAAAGCGTCTGCGGCTCAGCGCCGCTCGTCTTCAAGTTGGGCCAAGGCACTCTTCGCTGCCTTACCAAGGCGCTCGAGCTTCTCTTCGAGCCCGGTAACCCTAGTCTCGGGGCCAGGAGGCGACCCCACGAGAGCCTTCTCCAATGCCTCGACCTTAGCGCGCACGACCTCGAGCGCCTGGGTGGCATTGTCGAGCTTCCCCTCGAGCTCCAGGATTTTGGCCTCGAGCCCGGGGGACGCCCCCGTCGTGGGATGTGCCTGCCCCGCAGCAGCCTTCTCCAAGTCCTTGACCTTGGCCTGCTCGGTTTCAAGCGCCCTGTTGACACGCCCAAGTTTCTCCTCGAGCTGGAGGATCCTGGCCTTGAGCTTGGGAGTTGTCGTGTCCGCGGCGGCTTTCTCCAGAGCTTCGACCTTAGCCCGCTCAGCCTCGAGCGCCTTGGCTGAACGCGCGCGCTCCTGCGCCACGGTCTTGAAACCATGGTCACGTTCAGAGACCCTGACCTGCTCGAGGCTCCGGGAGCAAGGGACTGCTCGAGGACCTGGCGGCGGCAGCCGCGCTCTGCTGCTACATGAGGGAAAACACGTCAAACGCCAAGGTGTGGAGAAACGCGAACTCGGGGGCTCGGCTAAGAAGGGTCCTCACCGTGGCGCGGTCCCCCCACTCGACGTGGCACTTCTTCGAAGAAGTCCTGCTTGGTCCAGCCGGTGGAGGTCGCTTCTTCCCCTTCTTGCTCTGCCACGGCAATGGAGCATTCTCTGGCCGTGTCCAAGCTGACTCTGATGGGCCTGCGAGCAAGCGAGGCTCAGGAAGGGGCTCGCGGGCGAGGGACTCGAGCTCTTGGTCGGAGACTTACCTCGTCTTTTCGACAGAGTACATTCTTCGGGACGGGGTTGCCGACGACGTATTCATGCGCCAGCTTCCCAAACACCTCGACCAAGGAGACAAGACCCACAAGGGATTTTCAGATTCAAGGCTCAAGGTCGTCATGAGGATTTTCTCCGACCTAGAGCCTCGGGGGCTAGCTGACGAGGGCTGGGTACTCCTTGACCGGCCGGCGTGCGGTCAAACGGATCCCCCAACTCGGAAGGCCCCGACCACGACACAGGTGTGCTTTGGGCGCTCGACCTCGAGCACGCAGTGCCCAGCTTCGGTCACTTTGAGCTCGACCTCGCCACGACCTCGAGCTCGGCGGGATCTCGTTTGATCCTGTCCGCCGAGGATCTCGGATCTAGCGATTGACTTGCGATTCTTGGAAGAACGGGTCGTGGGGCGGCTCGAGTCGCGCAAGCAAGCCCGGGCGATTCTGGCTGTCTTCGGTCGCATTAAGAGCCACGATCCGCAGGTTTCTCCCGACCGTTACGTGCAGGAGGGATATAAAGACCAAGGATGCATGAGCTCAAAGACAGAACGACCAAGACAGCACTCAACACAGCGCTCCTGGTAGCTCAGGCTAGAATCACCTGCATTTCTTTGAACTGTAAACACTGCTTTGTACACCCACATAACGAGAGTCACCGCCGCAAGGCGACTGGAGTAGAGCTATTACCTCGACAGGGGCTCGAACCAGTATAAACCTTTGTCTCGTGCCCGTTGTCGTCTTGCTCCGACCATCACCGCGATCGGTTTTCTTCCTCCGTTCGAGCAAAACGCTGCTCGGGTCCCATAACCTTCTGACCCCTACCTCTCATTCTTGCGGTTGGCGATCCCGATCGTCGACAGCTTTTGACTTTTGAGTGCACAAATTCAACAATTTTGTCATTCTAGTCAAAATTTATGAAACTACTCGCTGAAATAAAGATATGAAATTGTAATAGCTTCATGAACTAGATCGATCAGAGGCATGAACGGCTGAAAATACTAGTAGTACAAGGCCAGCCAGTGACAGCCACACAAACTCCACCGACGAACCTCCTGAGTCCATATTTTGTCTTCAAAAAGAGCCAAGTAAGAACAATCATACATGGAATTGACCAACAATCCAGAAGCATCACACTCGTCAAAGATGAGTATTGATAAGACTTCACAACTGCATAGACAAAAAAGAAAGGTTTTGTTCTCCCAAAAGCACGCTAGTTTGTAAAAAGCGGTACTGATACTAACGGGACATATATAAGACTACATTTTTCACTTGTGTTAGCTACATACCGATATAATTAGCTTCCACATCAATGATGCCAAGGATCAAGTAGTAGTACAATTTTGTCTGCACAAAAAAAGTAGAAAAGTTCCGAATATAACCTAAAGAATTTTGCATGATTGTGCCACTTGTAAACAATGTGACGAGCTGTGCCAACTAAAACAATCTAAGCAAACTGGGAAGAGCAGAATCAGAGTAAGCATCAGTCTCGTCGTACATATAGATAAAGGCAGCGATCGTAAATCCTGTCTATAGGGATAACATATGCCAAACTTGTAGCCTACAATCACCAATCATGTAGAAGGAAAACAATGCAAACCAAACTACTAGTAAAAAAGAATAAACTAGAGGTTGGTCATGTGCTCAAAAGCTACAAGTAGCATAAGAGAGAAAAAATCCAGAAATTATTTCCATTTCTAAACAATTTCATGTCTAAACTTTCTGATCTGACAGTTCATTCTGGCATACCAGTTTCACTGGAGAGACCAAGAACAGAGGATGCTGGACGTGCTGTGAGAGGCTGCCTCCGGTAGATATATGGGGGATTTGATCAGTGAGACATCACCAGGCATTTTATCAATTGCACAAGTATGTGAGGTTATTTTATCAATTATTCCTAGATATATACCTCCGTAGACAAGAGCAAGAAGGATGTAGTTCAAGAGGAACTGCGACGTTGGAGCATTGATATCTGAAAAACACGTTGCAGTGTCAACTCACAATTATCTCATCATGCCATAATATATGTTGAGATTTTGGCACTTTAATATTTTGAATTTGAGCTCTTTTACGGTTAACCAAATTCAACACGACTCAGATTATCTAGTATTTATTTAAACTTCCTCCTGTAGCAGGAATATTTTTAATAAATCAATGGCTATATCTAATTTTTACTACCACCAAATACTACCAGTATAATGCACTGTAAAATTTCTTTTTGAATTTACTTAACAAAAGTGAAGCGTCAAGGATAACAACATACAAACTGACACAGAAGAACTCATTAAAAAAAAACTCGGCATTTTTTCTCCAGTGATGATTCGTTAAAGCCCTAGAAGGTAGAAACTAAAAGAGGTGATGCACACCGCATCAGATTTGTGCAAAGCCCTGCAAAAATCGCTAAACCCCATATTTAATCGAAAGGCTCCCAAAATTATCTTTCCTGTCGAGAATAAGCAACAGAACTCAAGAACAGCAAACAATTCAGATTTCAAACTCCAAAAATTGTATTCCTCATAAAATGACATTATAATTCAGATCTCCAGCTCTGAGCTTCTTGCAACCTCCCCTTGTGTCCAGCCAAGCATCAATACCCGACCGGCTTTTTCTTCCAGTTTGCTTGCCACCTCTTCCACTTGACATCTTTGGTCTTCTTTTATCAACACAAGCCATCTTCTCAGCCTCCTTGCTATCTGACCCAGAACCACTCGAACCTCTTTCCATCTTTCTCCCTGAAAACACAAAGAATTTCGCAGTTTCCAGATAGTCCAAAGTGCAGCAGAGGTACAAGCATTCACAGCAACATGCTTCTTCCTACTAATCCACCAGCGAGCCATATTCTCAAAAGAGTCACCCAAACTCAAGTTCATAGTATCAGCAATTTCATGCCAGATAGCTTAACTAACACAACAGGAAAAGAATAAATGAGAGATGGACTCAGGTTCTATGCATAACAAACAAGTAATATCATCCACCCTCTGTCTCTTTATGAGATTATCTTTAGTCATCAACTTATTAGCCAAAAGCCAAAGAAACACATGAATTCTTGGTGGAACATTAAGCTTCCACACAGCAGGGATATACACAGGTTGAACCCCTCTAAAACTGATCACAACATATAAGGATTGAACTGTATACACCCCTTTTGACTCAAATTGCCAGATAATAGAATCACAATCCTCACTAAAAACAATGGATTCAGCAATACTCACTAATTCCTGCCACATATCCATTAGCCTCTGAGAAATACTCCTTCTAAAGGAGAGCCTCAGATTCTCACCATCCCAAGCCTCCTTAATAGTAATGTTTTTCTCCATTGAAATCACATAGAGAGGCCAAAACTGGATAGCTAAGCTAGACGTACCAAACCACTGATCCTCCCAAAACCTAATACTCTTACCATCACCAACCTTCCAAATATACCCCAATTTAGTAGCTTTAGCTGCCCACAACACGCCCTTCCAAAAGGGAGAAACTTTAACATCAGGATAACAGAAAAGGTTAGGATTCTGGGTTTGATACTTCTTATCAATAATCTGCCTCCAAAGGCTATCTTGACTCAAATAATATCTGGAAACCCAAGAGGCCAACAAGCATAAATTCATATTTCTCAAATCTAGAACACCTAGACCACCATACTCTTTTTTCTGAGCAATCAGTTGCCAATTCGCTAGATGATAATGATTGTTCTGGTCACTGTTATTCTAGAAAAAATGTGCCATTTGGGAGTTAATCTCCTCAATCGCCTACTTAGGGAATTTAATAACTGACAACAAGTAAATGGGAATACTAGCCGGCAGGATTTTAAAAGGGTCAATCTACCACCATAAGATAGTAGACGCCCTCACCACCCGGTAACCCTTTTAATCACTTTGTCCACTACAGGCTGAATATCTTCCTTTCTCAACTTTGCATAATGCAAAGGAACCCATAAATACTTCAAAGGAAAAGACCCCAAATTACAGCAGAAAAATCTAGCAAGCTCTTTCTGCTCTCCTTCATCTAAATCTACACACATCAGATCATTTTTATCATAGTTAATTTTCATACCAAATAACTGCTCAAAGCAGGAAAGCAGCCACTTAAAGTTTCTAGCTTTTTCTAGGTCATTCTTCAGAAACAACACAGTATCATCAGCATATGGGAGGCTAATAATACCACCTAGGCACACATTAGTCATCAAACCTTCTATCAAATTATTACGAGCAGCTTTAATAAGCATTGTAGAAAAGACATCAATCACCAAATTAAACAAGGGGGAGAGAGGGTCCCTCTGCCTCAAACCTTTACCAGGTTTAAAAAAAACTACTATTCTCCTCATTAATCCTCACACACATAGAACCCCCTATCACCACATGCCTGATCCAACTAATCCACTTCTCCCCAAATCCTCTACTTCTCAGCATATCCTCAAGGAAGCTCCAAAAAACTCTGTCATAAGCTTTTTCACAATCAATCTTGAAAATAACACCTTGCTCTTTTCTACTAGCCACATCATGAATAATTTTATCTGCAGCCATTACACTATCTAGAATAAATCTGCCTTTAACAAAAGCAGTTTGATTTAGAGAAATAAGTCTATCAGCAATTTTAACCAGCCTATTATTCAAGGCTTTAGAGAAAATTTTGAAACTACAGTTGATCAAACTAATAGGCCTAAATTTCTTTAAAGTCCTGGCTTCAGTTTCTTTTGGGATTAGAGTTATTATAGTACAATTCAATCTAGAAAGGTTCAAGACCCTATTATCAAAACAACGAAACATAGCCATTAAATCATTCTTCACAAGCTCCCAAAATCTTTGGTAAAACATAAATGAGAAACCATCTGGGCCAGGGGCACCATCAGCATAAGAGCCAAACATAGCATCTTTAATTTCTAACTCTGAGAAAGGGGCTTCCAACAACCCATTTTCCTCCTCTTTAATTCTACTATCTGCATCCCAAAAATTCTCCTTCAAAGAAATATCTAGAGTATCCTCTGCTCCAAACAGATTCTTATAAAAATTCACAGCCAAGTCTAACATATCCTTAGTATCCTCCACAGGACCATCAGGACCATCAAGGACACTAATATGCTTCTTCCTTTTTCTCTGATTAGCAACTGCATGGAAATAAGCAGTGTTTTTATCTCCTTCCTTAACCTCCCTGTCTCTAGATCTCTGTTTAGCTTTTATCTCTTCAACACTCCAAATCTTATTTAACTCATCCACCAAAACCTTTAATCTATTTATATCATTCTCAGATAACTGAGAACTTTCCCTTTTTAAGTCTAAAACATCTATGTTTCTTATTGTCGGGGATTGGTCATTGCCCTTGAATGACCATGGGTGCCCGGCCGGCCCCGACCATGCCCTCTCTCGGGTGTCGCCCCTACTCTTGAGCCCTTCCGAGCGTCCCGATCTTTGTCGGGCGCCCCTTTACCGGGCATGCTTGGTCGGGGGTCCAAGACCTAGTGACCCAGTCTCGCAAAGAGGCCTCGGGATTCACCCAAAAGTAGGGTGCGGTCTACGAGGAGGATGTGGCATTAACTGTGCGGCCGCCCATGGTCTGCGCGTCTGTCATCTCGCCGTCAGTAGCCACGTCATGCGTGTGCCCAATGGTGGCGGCAATGACTACGCACGTCCCGAATAGTAGATCGCCCCCCTGTAATAAATGCCTTATCGCCTGTAATCCCCTATAAATACCCTCTTCTACGAAGGGCTGAGGGTTCGGTTCCGTCATCTTCATTAGTCTCACTTCACTGAACCCGCTCTCGTACTTGTATACAACATCTGTAACCACCTTCACACATCAGTGCAACCACTGGACGTAGGGCTGTTATCTCCCCCGTGAGAGGCCCGAACCAGGCTAAAAAACGATCCCTTGTGCTCTGTGATTGTTCTAGTCGACTTACTTCGTAGCTCGGTAGGGCCTCGGACGCTATACCCCTCGCGGAAAAGGGGCCTTAGATTGATCCCTCATTCACCAAGTAAGCTCAGCGGGAGACCGGTTCCCGAATCATCGACACTTATTAAATCAGCTTTATATCTCCTCATCTCAGAGTTAGCATTCATAGCCCACCCTTTAATCTTTTTTCTTAGATTTCTAATCTTAAACTGCCAGATCTCTAAAGGATCTGACTCAAAACAAGGAGAATTCCAAGACTTTTCAACCACCTCAATAAAGTCAGGTCTACTCAACCACCATTTTTCAAATCTAAAGAGCTTCTACATCCTACCTTTCTCTCCACCAAGATTTATGATTAAGGGAACATGACCACTGCTAGCTTTAGAACCAGCTTTAACCATAGCCCCAGGATAATGATGATCAAAAGAGGTAGTCACAAATATTTTATCAAGTGCAGCCATAATAGGTTGTTCTTGATTATTACACCAAGTAAACGATCTAGTTGAATTTTTCAACTCTATCATCCCCCAACTATTACAACAATCACTCAAGAGAAAAGCCCATTGGTGATTAATCACCCCATTACTTTTTTCAGACTGACTTCTCACAATATTAAAATCACCACCAAAAATAGTTGGATCATCCCAAATACTCATAATAAAATGCAATTCACCTAAGAATTCCTGTTTTCCCTCATCATATGGAGAGCCATACACCACCACTAATCTCCAAACAAAATTATCAACAATATTTTTGATAATACCGGATATGCAAAACTTAAACTTCTGCCAAACATTTACTTCAAACTTCCCTGAGCTAACACCTACCAAAATACCACCATCTGTACCAATAGCAGGTAACCAATTCCAGTTATAATCTCTATTAATATCTCTTAACATATATTCCTCAAAGTTCTCTTTTTTAGTTTCCTGAATACCTATAAAGTCTAATTTGTTCTCAAGAACAAAATCAAAAACCCCAGTAATTCTGCCTGTTTTATTCAGGCCTCTAATATTCCAGAATGCTCCTTTCATTATTAATTATTCGTGTATTATTATTAACTACTTGAGACCAAGTCTTGTTCCTATCCCTCTCCACACCTCCCATAATTGGAGAGGTTTTTTGTGGAGACACTCCCATCAATGGGGGGAAATCATGCTGAACTAAAGTATCCTCTAAATCAACAGGAAGAAGCACATCAGGGTTATTAGCCTCAAAAGCCATAACCTTCTTTATTTCTATCTTTTTCATTTTTTCAACATTCTCAACAATATTTTGTGGGTTACTTCCCAAACTCACATCAATATGAGAAGCCATACTAATTAATTGATCATTATGTAAAGAGTAAAAAGAGTTACGACATTTTGGATTATATTTGGATTCTAGATTCTTGTATTTCACATAATCTTGGGCTCTCTGCATAACTGTCTTTCCATCTTCTGTAAATCTCCTGGGTCATCCATCCTCAAGGATGGGCCCAACTTAACTTCTGATTTTTTAGGAAACAGACCCTCTGTCCCAACTTGAGCTTCCAGGTTCTTCTCTTGGAGACATTCATCAAACTCAGGCAATACACCACCTTCCATAACTCCCAGGTTATCTTGAACTGAAACATCTCCTTCCATCTCACTCCCTTCATCAGGATCTGAGTCTACCAACTCCATTTCTTTTAAAATATATGTATTTTCCGTCTTTTGTCCTTCCGCAGCAAGACATCTAAAATTATCCCATTGAGAATGTTCTGTAAATGCCTCATCCATATGTTCCACAATTAACTCTTTCCCATCCATATAACCATCTTGCCCAGGAGCTCTGACATTCTGCTTAGGGGTCACCCATTCATCAGCACCTTGTCAGACTTCCATTTCAACATCAAGCCTACCACTATTGCTCAAACACTTTATAAGCTGCTCTGCCTGAGCAATTAGAGTTCCCTTCTCATCCAAAATAGTCGTTGACTTAAATCCTCCAGAAGCATTAATAACATTTTGTTTTGATGTTTTAAACCCACCTTGCTGACTCTTAGATTTGTCAACTTCCATATTATGTCTCTCACTGTTTTGATCACCTAAATCATCAGCTTCCTCATCATCTTCATCTTGACCACCATCATTATCATCATCATTAGGTTTTGATGTTCCATCCAATTCTTGGACATAGTCTTCTACCACAAAGGATATCAAATACAGCTTCTTGTCCATTTCATACAACCTCTCAAGAGAAATATGGCTAGGATTTCTATAAGCTATCTTAACTCTAGCCATCTTATAAAAAGATTTGAATAGACCAGCCCAATCAACATCAGTCATAATGCCAAATTCAGATGAAATCTAAGCCAATACATTCCAATCACACCATTTAGGTGGAATACCTCTTATCTGTATCCAAGCTTCCTTCAACTCACCATATGGTTCTAGTTCACCAATCCACTCTAAAACCTACACTTCCACACCATCCTTTCTCAGATTGAAGGAAGGGTAATTTTTAATATCAGACACCTTCCTATGAGGAGGAAATCTGACTATAAATTTATCCACATCCAACTCCCTGATTTGCCACGGCCACTCTCTACAGTAAATCTCAGAAAACTCTCTCTCAAGCTCTAGTAGAGTAATCTCCCTGCTTTTAAGCTTAACAATGCCACAATTCTTCAAATTAAGCCACTGAGTAGACACAACCGAAGGCACATCCAAATGATAAAAACCTAAACCTCTACCAGCACTACCCACATAAGCAGCTTGAGGTAACGACTTAGACCAGGCTGGACAATCCTTCATATGATGTCCAGGCACAGCACAAATGAAACAAACTTTGGGTTTCTTACAAATACCAACAAAGTGACCAGGCTCTCCACAATTAAAGCAAGTTGTGGGATATGTATATCCCGGGGCCCACCAGGCAGTCCTATAAGGCCCAGCCAGGTGAGATTGGGGTGGGCCGACTGGTTGAAGCTGCGGATTGCTTGGGCTAAACGGAGCGCGGAGAATCAGGATAGACCCTAGTGAAGGAAACCGAGTTGTATTGGGCAAGGGATAATTGCAATCCAAACCAATACAGGTTCGGGATAGAATCCCCCACCTCGTATCCAAGTGGGACTCTTATTTATGAATCCTCCTTTACTATATAAAGGGAGGCGGGGAACCAGATAGACACAATATCTCATCGAGAATAGCTAGACACATATATAATTCGAGCACAGGACTAGGGTATTATCTCCATCGTGAGAGCAGAACTTGTATACATCCTGTTCTTGTGCTACCATCGAGTTTGGGTCTCACGTAGCCCCCTTTTCATTATTAGCCGGTAACAAGCGTCGGCGGTTAGCGCGCCGGTAGGGTGCGCTAGGATCAATCGCAGCAAGCTCGATGGCGATCTTCAGAAGCATGGCCACCTTCACGCCGGCTCAGGTATTTCGCTTTGGAAGCCTGGATTTCATCGTCGACGACTTTGGTCGTCTTTCCGTCTCGGATTCGGATCAATTCCGATCTGGAACCAATTCTGAGGTTCTCTTAGCCAGCCAACCACTCGGATCGGGAGCGGGTATGACCATCTGTCCATGGACGGTAAGCCAAGGGCCCGATCCCCGTCCCGAGTTGGGACTAGCTAATGACGACCCCCGAGTGGTCGAGTACACAGGAAAACCACTCGGAATCACAAGTCAGTATTCTTCACCTTCCTGCACCTCCGATTCAGAGGATGAGGAAGCGGAAAAATTCCCAAGCTTTCGCAGCATCTTCATGATCGATGAGTTGCGAACGGACCCTCAGCAAAAGGACGCGGCAAACGCTACGGAGGAGAACCATCCCCATCAAGAAATCCATGCAAGACTCCTTCAAAACAGAGGCCGTAGTGTGAATGAAGAAATCTTACAAACTAAGGTGGGGAATCAATCGGTCTTCCATACCCCTCAGCAGAACATTGTCGCCTCCAAGACACTTCTCGACACCTTAGGGCCATTGCTTGGACCTGATAGCCCGGCCGCTCCGATCGTAGCCCAAGTTCAGGCTATGGTTGCGGCGGCGGCAATTCAGCAGCACCAAGAGGCGCCAAGGGAAAAGGAGCCTTCCCGTACTCGCCTCGTCAACTCTCAAGCAAGCGATATCTGACTCGCGATAAATCACCGGCGGAGCTTCGACGAGAGAGGGCGCTTCGACACGACATCGGCAGGACCTTCGTGCAGATTTGAACGCTAGACGGCGTGACCGAGAAGATGAAGAGCGCCGCAGGCGCAGAGATGACCATGAACGTTTTGGCATTGGCCACGACGACCGAGAAGACCGCCGAAACTTCCGCTACCACAGTGGAGGAGAAAGTGATGGTCACCGAGCAAGATCGCCTCACCGACCTTCTCCACAAAGACGAGGCAATGGCCCTATTGAAGGCATCCGGGCCTTCACCCCTCGCATTCGTCGAGTGGTTTGGCCCGAAGGATTCAATCCAAAAAGCATCACCAAATTTGACGGAGAAAGAGATCCAGAAGCGTGGCTCCAAGTTTACTCCCTTGCAATTATGGCCGCTGGGGGGAATCACAATGTGATGGCTAACTATCTCCCGGTCATGCTCACCTCTTCAGCTCAAGCATGGCTCACGGGACTACCGGCCAATTCCATAGATTCCTAGGAGGAACTCTGTGAACATTTCATCACCAATTTCCAGGGCACTTACGAGCGACTCGGAACACAATGGGATCTGTACCAGCTTCGCTAGAAAAAGAGCGAGACACTCTGAGAATTCATACTGGTAACCATCTTTGAAGAAGAACACGATCGAGAGATATCTCGGAGCGCGGTTATCGCGGCATTCGAGATGGGTCAACGACCGACTTAATCAAAAGATGTCCCGAAAGCCGCCATCTACTGTAAGAGAGATGTTTGAGCTAGCGGATCGTTATGCAACGACCTCGGATGCTTTGGCGAAAGGCGGGATGATCGCTCGCGACGTAAGGACAAGAAGGATTATCTTAGAGTCATCAAGACAACGGAATGACGGCTTTGAGGAGATAGTGGCGGCGGTATGACAAGGCCGACAACGCGCGCCACTTAACCGACGACTACGATCTGATGATGGAGGCTATTTGCCCTTTTCACCCAAAAGGTAAACATGCCGCGAAGATTGTTTCACGCTCGAGGTTTGCCAAAGAATCCAGAAGACGACCCGACCAGAGGCGAAGCAAAAGAAGAAGAGAAGAAGAAACAAGACCCTCGAAGATGGCGAAGGGAATACCAAAAGATGGGCGGAACTCAACTACATCTATGGGGCTCGATGGCTTCGAGTCGGCGGAAGCAAAACTCACGAGAAGAGACATCAACGCCGTCATGCCAGACTCCTCGATACCTCAAATGGTCCGAGGTTCCCATCTCCTTTAGCCTCGGACCACGGATCACATCCCGTACCCCGGAAGATTTCCGTTGGTATTGGACCCAGTGGTTCGTAATGTCAAGCTCAAAAAGGTGCTGGTTGACGGAGGGAGTGGGCTCAATGTACTCTTCTCCAAGACTTTCGACGACATGAAGATTCCTCGCTCCGAGCTGAAGCGGGGTTCATCACCCTTCCATGGGGTAATCCCCGAAACTTCTTCGGTACCACTCGGCCAAATCACTCTGCCGGTTACGTTTGGAACCAAGGAGAATTTTCGGACAGAGTATCTTAATTTTGAGGTAGCCGACTTCTAGACGGCGTATCACGCCATCTTGGGAAGGCCGGGCTTGGCCAGATTCATGGTCGTACCGCATTACGCTTATCTCATCCTGAAGATGCCAGGGCCAAGGGGCGTCATCTCCATCCGTGGCAATGTCAAGCAATCGTTCGCCTGCGACAGAGAAAGTTGCGAGATGGCCGAAGCCCAAGAGATGGCGATTTACGAGAGAAGATCCAACAAGCGTATAAGTCAAGAAGACGAAGAGATGTGCCAACTAAGCGAGCCAAGACAAGCTTGAAGCCCCAAGAGGGACCAAAAGGTAATCCTGACCCGTCGAGCTTCCGCCAGCAGCTCACGACGGGATAGGCCTCACCCCAAATAGGAAGACGCGCTCGTCACCTTTCTTGAACCAACCGACATCTTCGCGTGGAAACCATCCGACATGCGGCGTAGACTCAGTGAGGTGATCGAGCACTCTTAAACGTCGATGAAAAGCCAAGCCCATCAAGCGGCGCCTCAGAAGGTTCGCTCAAGAGCGGAAGAAGCCATCAAGGAAGAAATCACGAAGCTATTAGCGGCGAGGCTTTATAAAAAGTGTACCATCGGTGGTGGCAAATCCAAAGATTTGTTCGTAAAAATAATAAAAGCTAGCGCGTATGCGTTGATTATACCGATCTCAACAAGGCCTGCCCGAAAGATCCTTTCGGGTTGCCTCGTATTGACCAAGTGGTAGATTCAACGGTGGGCTGCGAACTTCTGAGTTTTTTGGATGCTTACTCAGGATACCACCAGATCAGGCTAAAAGAAGAAGACTGCATTAAGACATCGTTCATCACTCCGTTCGGTGCATTCTCGCTTTCGTCACAATGCCGCTTTAGTCTCGAAGAACGCCGCGCAACTTATCAACGCAATACTGGTGGTGCTTTCACTCCCAGATCGGGCGCAACGTGGAAGCATATGTTGATGACGTGGTTGTCAAGTCACGGGCAAAGGAAGACCTCATATCTGACTTAGCCGAAACCTTTGAAAGCCTAAGGGCTTACAAGATGAAGCTCAACCCGGAAAAATGCGTCTTTGGAGTCCCGTCTGGGAAATTACTCGGATTCATCGTTTCACAACGGGGCATTGAGGCAAACCCAGAAAAGATCAATACCATTCTTAAAATGAAGTCCCCAGCCAGTCAGAAGGACGTCCAGAAGCTCACCGGATGCATGGTAGCACTCGGCAGATTCATCTCCCGGCTGCGATCTCGAGGAATGCCTTTTTTCAAACTTCTGAAGAAGCAGGGTAACTTTCAATGGACCACTGAGGCACAACAGGCTTTTGAAGAATTAAAGACATTCTTGTCATCTCCACCCGTACTGGTCCCTCCAATGCCTGAAGAACTCCTTTTGCTCTATATCGCCGCAACAACTCATGTAGTCAGCGCAGCAATTGTGGTAGAGCGGAAGGAAGAAGGACACCTCCAGAAAATCCAGAGACCTGTCTACTTCGTTAGCGAGGTACTAGGAGAATCAAAGGTACGCTACCCGCAAGTGCAGAAACTATTATATGCCGTATTGCTCGCCTCTCGAAAGCTCAAGCACTATTTCCAAGAGCATCCAATTTCGGTAATTACCACCTTTCCGCTTGGAGACATACTCCATAACCGGGAAGCCACCGGGAGGATAGCAAAGTGGGCGGTCGAGCTCGGGGCCTTCGAAGTCTCCTTCAGGCCACGGACGGCAATAAAGTCTCAAGTACTTGCCGACTTCACCGCTGAGTGGATAGAACTGCAAATTTCGACGAACATTGAAGAACTAGAATACTGGACAATGTACTTCGATGGATCTCTCATGCTCAGTGGCGCAGGAGCCGGTGTGGTCCTCATCTCTCCAACGGGTGAGCGCCTAAAATACGTCCTGCAGATCCACTTCCCAGCATCAAACAACGCCGCCGAGTACGAAGCACTCATCCACGGACTTCGCATCGCGATATCTCTGGGTATCCGGCGGTTAACAATTCAGGGCGACTCCATGTTGGTGATCAATTAAGTCCAAAAAGATTGGTCGTGTGTTGAAGACATCATGACAGCATACTGTCAGGAGGTGCGAAAACTTGAGGACAAATTTGATGGGTTGGAGCTTATTCATGTACTCCGCTGTGACAATGAAGAGGCAGATGAGTTGGCAAGACTGGGTTCCACTCGGGCAGTCGTGCCGGCCAGGGTATTCGTTGAGGAAATCCATAAGCCTTCGATAAACCAGAAGCAGGAGCAAAGCAAACCCGAAGAAGCACCCAGTGAAGAAGAAGTCTTGGTCATCAACGAAGATTGGACGGCTCCTTTTCTCAAATACTTATTAAAGAACGAACTCCCAGAAGACCGGGCAGAAGCAGAGCGCATCTCGCGGCGTAGCAAAAGCTATGTGGTGGTGGGAGAAGAGTTATTTTGGAAAAGTGCCTCTAGAGTCTTGAGGCGCTGCATATCAGAAGAAGAGGGAAAAACCTACTCAGGGATATTCACTCGGGAATTTGCGGGCATCACGCGGCACCAAGCACGCTAGTGGGCAAAGCATATCGGCAAGGCTTTTTCGCCGATCGCCAGAATCACGAGAGGACATTGGCGAACTGCGAAGGTGCCGCTTTTTGCTCGTCAAATACATGTACCTGCTCAGAAGCTGCAGACGATTCCGATCACCTAGCCGTTTGCAGTCTGGGGGCTTGATATGGTTGGTCCGTTGAAAAAAGGTCAAGGCGGTTTCACTCATCTCTTTGTCGCTGTGGATAAATTCACAAAGTGGATAGAAGCAAAGCCAGTAGCTACAATCACGGCGGCCAAAGCCAAAGAATTTTTTCAAGAAATTATGGTAAGATTCGGCGTCCCAAACAGGGTCATCACGGACAACGGGACCCAATTCCGAGGAGAAGAATTCCAGGACTGGTGCGATAAGCTTGGCATCAAAATTTGCTTCGCCTCCGTGGCTCATCCAAAAAGCAACGGTCAGGTGGAAAGAGCAAACGGCATGGTGCTGCAAGGCCTAAAGGCACGAATCTTCGACCGTCTTAAACCGTACGCCACTCGATGGGTAAAGGAATTGCCATCGGTACTCTGGGGGCTGAGAACTACCCCAGGCTACTCGGCGATCCCTTTTTTCGTCTATGGCTCGGCGGTCCCGCCTACTGTTGACCTTGGTCCCCGGTTCGGAACTTCAAGGAGGCAGAATTAGAAGAAAGCAGAATGAAAGACATCGACCGAGTGGAAGAAGCAAGAGAAATTGCTGCGGTCCAGTCGGCCAGATACCTCCAGGCCCTGCGCAGGTATCATGACCGAAACGTCCGAAACAGAGCATTTTCCAAAGGCGATTTGGTTCTAATAAAGAGCCAAAAGCACGAGCACAAGTTATCTCCGAGTTGGGAGGGCCCTTACATCGTTGATGAAGTAACGCGTCCGGGGGCCTACAGGCTTAAATGAGAAGACGGTGCCATCATCAGCAACTCATGGAACATAGAGCAGCTGCGTCGTTTTTATTCTTAAAGCAATGGGTTGATGTCAAATTTTGATTTTCTCTTGACTTGCTACTCAATTGTTTCTCAATTAAGCAGAAAGTCGGGGGCTACACCTAATAGTGTTGCGCATGCGCAACTCGGCTAGGAAGATTTTCTGCTCCTAGGGATATCATGTACCAGAACTTTATTCGATTGACTTGCTACTCAATTGTTCCTCAAGTAAGCAGTAAGTTGGGGGCTACACCTAATAGTGTTGCACATGTGCAACCCCGCATGCAAAACAGTTCCTACCTTCTTTTCCTCTATGATCGCGACTAAATCCGAGTGCCCTAAGCCTTCGATTATGAAACCCTGGACGAAAAAGTCTAGCCGCCTAAAAAGCACGCTTGAGGGAAAAGGCCATGCGCCAACTCGCGGTGCTCGGGGGCTACACTAATCGGACAGGGCGCTTAAACATAAGGAATGATAAAAACCATTCGGAAAAGTCGAAAAAGATCTGAATAAGGAAAAAAGAAAAGGGCGGGCTACAAATTAAGGTAGTCCTGCAAAAGCACCAAGCATTGTTCATATCGGCCAGGAGTATATACATCAAAAGTACTACCGTCAGTTCTTAAACAAAAAAAAGAAAAAGTCCTTCTACGCCCGGCGCACTCGTCCAACGGCTTCAATGAGGGCATCCCGGGCCTTAAAAAGCTTCGGGACGACCTCGGTCAAAGCATCAACGACGGTGGTGTCCCGGGCGACGGCCTCTCGCTCTGCCGCTTCGGCCATGGCGAGGTCAAACTCGGCCCAGAGCTCGGCGTAATCGTCCTCAGGCTTTGCAGGGGCATCATCGCCAAAGTTGAAGACCAAGTTCGCGATCCACGGCGCCACCGACAGACCTGGAGACTCGGGAGAGAGAGGCAAGGGAGAAAGATCCTCGGAGGAAGACGAAGAGTCCATGACGAACCTGCAAAAAAAGAAGAGCGATCCAATGTCAAGCACAATCTTATAAACACCAAAAAGAAGAAATCAAGGAAGAAGGAAGACGAACGGGCGAGAGTTTCAGAGAAAACCTTGAAGCAAGAAGAAGAACAGACCGAAGGAGGATGGTAGTGCGCTGCAAAATGTAAAAACCGAGGCTGAGCTCGTTCTTATACGATGCAACGCCTGTCCCTTGAGAGAGGCTCTCCGGCGCTCAAGGCGACGCCTGTCATCAAGGCGGGAAAACGGTCCACCTTCTGGACGCGCTGGACAGGACACCACGCGTATCCCGAGGGGAACCGAAGGCCAGGATAAGCAGGAGATCTCAAGACGGCCCAAGATGACCAGAGACTCAGCGGGCCCAGGTTTAATAGATGCGACACAACAAGGGTTAAATATTTCGCAAGGCAAAATCAGGCCCACGGGGAGTTTCTTAACACTGGAACAGTCATCCAAAACCCAGAACGCACTTTCCAGTTCCCTCGTCAGCCTAGCTGCCTCCTTTTTGGCCTCTTCTTCGGTCCTCTTCAGCTCTTTGTTTCGGGAAAAAGAAGCCTCGAGCCTTTCCCGGAAATTAAAGAAATAATGAACGGGGCCTAAGAAGACGAAAATGGAATCAGGGCTCAAGGCGCTCGGACAAGAAAAATACCATCAGAGGAATTGGTCAGATTCAGCTTCTCGGCCTCCAGAGATTGGATACGGCTTCGGAGCCCTTCCAGTTCCTCTCGATACTCCACGCGAGCGCGCGTGAGCGCCTCCTCTAGCTCATTGCGGAGTTGCTCAACCTCAGTAGCATAGTCCTTTCTCATTTTCATCCTTGGGAATAGTTTGCGAAGAAGATAATTTCAATCCTTAGCAAAGGACGCCAGACGCTGAAGATAACAAGGCAATGGTGAAGCTCTAAAGACAAGCAAGAAATAAGACTCCTTAAAGGAGGGCAGCACAAGC
The DNA here is from genome assembly GCA_036346375.1 of Guadua angustifolia. Classification (NCBI taxonomy): domain Eukaryota; kingdom Viridiplantae; phylum Streptophyta; class Magnoliopsida; order Poales; family Poaceae; genus Guadua; species Guadua angustifolia. Next base: position 39,681,810 of record CM070514.1, read on the forward strand.
AACTCACATGGCCAAGACGGTAACAGGTGGAAGCGGCTTCAGTGAAATCCTCCCAATCCTTATCCTCGCTCCCACCATCCAGGATGACCACGTCTCCTTCATCGTCCGTAAACATGGATTGTATCGGAGTAGTCGGACGAGGAGGCGGGGGGATTTCCACACGTGGCGGCGATGGACAAGTGGGGTTAGGAGGATCTTCTGACATCACAGGAGGAACAGTTGCATCCGGGGGCGGCACAGCGCAAGCGGCGGCACCAAGAAGAGGAGATGGCTGGGAACCAGTCGGTTCCAAGTTGGCCTCACTGCTAGGGGTTTCAAGGGCTGTAGGAAGAGCCACCCCGACTGGTTCTACGGCGATATCAGGAGTAGCGGATGAAGCCCCAACCAAGATTTCGGCCCCAACAGCGCCGGAACCGCTCTCATGGACGACCGCCGGAGACTCCCGGCGCGGAGATTCGTGAAGGACTTCATCGACAGGCTCCCTGCAAAAGGAAGCGATCAGGACTCGGTCTAGGGGAGCAATGAAGGGATGGCAAGGAAATCCAACCTGTTGGACCTTGTTATCTTGCACTTCAAACTCCTCCGGGCAGGAAGACTATCAGCAGGAGCCCCGATTGGGCGCGCAAATGGAGGCATGTTCTCGGAGGCAGGTCGGGCCGGGGGCTCGAATATTTCATGATCTGAGGATTGGCTTGAAGAGGAAGAAGCCGGGGGAGGAGGTTGCACAGTCGCAGTGTCCCGAATCTTTGGGCCACCAGTCGGGCGTACATTTTTCATGATCGCTTCCTCTTGGCCTCAGAACAATCGTTCCTTCCCTTCCCGACAGTTCATCGCCGGGACATCCACTCGCCTCCGCCGCAATGGGCTTCAAGACGCTACAGCAGTGGAAGGTCCGCTTGTCACCCTTATGTATAGGGAATTCAGGGAGCGACGCATCGGAGAAGAATGCTTCTCGGTCCTGTAGATATATAAAAGAGAACACATATTCAGATCAAGGTCCCGGCAAAGAGCAGAAGGTTCAGCATGGGAAGATCATGAAGGTCCCTTACCGGAGGCGCCGGATTGAGTTTCGTAAAAGGTCTTGGGTTGAGGGGAATAGAAATCTTCTCATTTGGGGCGAAGAAGTCATTAATATGACCGAAGAATGCCGCGGAAGTAATCTCCTCAGAAACCTCCCGCGTCGGATCATTGGGGCCTTCATACTCATATCCGGATGAACTCGGTCCTTGAGGGGTTGAAGTCGGCGGGTACAGAAGCTGGCGACAACGGCTACGCCAGTGAGACCCCTCTCCTTTAATTCGGCGATCAGCCTCATCAGTTCAGCCACTTGGTCCATTCCATCATCTTTGGGAAGCGACGACCAGTCGGGAGAAGGCTTCGGCGGGGTCCCAGTAAATGCAGGCAACGGAGGGTCAGGATTGGCACAATTAAACCACTCTTGGTGCCAACCCTTGTTTGAGGTTTTAAAGGGAATACTGAGGTAAAACTTTTTCATGCCTTCCCTCAGCTGAAACCCGGCACCACCGACTATTTTGGGGGAGTTCTTGCTGGGGAAAGGCTTAAGGAGAAAAAGATGGCGGAAAAGATTGAAATGAGGGCGAATGCCAAGATAGGCTTCACAGAGGTTAACAAAAGCAGAAATTTGAAGAATGGAGTTGGGGTTAAGATGGGTCAACTCGATTCTATAAAACTCAAGAATGCCACGGAGAAAGGGCGATGCCGGAAGACCAAGCCCGCGCATGAAAAAAGATTCGAAGACAACCACCTCCTCAGCACGAGGGGTGGGGCAGAATTCACCTGCGGCGGGGCGGGCGGCGAGCATCACCAATGGCGGAAAAACTCCAATGCCTACTAAATCCTCCAGCCGCCCTTCTGTCGTCACCGAAGTGGCCCAATATTTGGTTGAGGCGGACGGGTGAGCGGTTGCAGGAGAAGGAGGCGACATCTCTGAATGAAGAAGCTTCGCGATCGCGTGAGATTAGGGTGGCGGAAGAAGCTAACCCTAGCGGCGGAGGTCGCGAGGGAAAAAGAAATTGAAGAACGAAGGGGCAAATGGCAAACAGTGCAAGGACACTTTAGTTGCTCCGTATTAATAGGGTAGTGGTGTTAGTTTACGCCTTGAGCGGGAAAAAACATAACATCCCTCCCAGGTCCTGGAGCCGCCCTAGGGAGCACTTCAGGATGGGCCGGTAGACACGCATGACGTGCTCGATTACTAAAAAGCCCGCAAAATCAAAATTGGGAAATGGTATGCCCCAAGATGGGCCGAAAGCCGGAAAACCGTGATACACGGGATAACGGGTGCCACCCAAGAAATAACATCCTCTTATGGTATGCCTCACGATAGGTCCAAAGGCTGATAATGTTCAGAGAACAAAGTCAGGTGCCATAAAGATGACTTTGAAGGTGAATGCCTACAAGGCACAAGGAGCCAGTCGGCCTGGTAGTCCAGGACAGAGACAGCTCAAAACAAGTGCGCAAGGGAAATTCAACGAGTTCTTCGTGACCTCTTTTGCCCGGCAACAAGCACTCGGGAAAAGCTTGTCTGCAGGAAAGCACTCGATCATGAAGCACTCGAGGGCTACTGTGGGATATGTATATCCCGGGGCCCACCAGGCAGTCCTATAAGGCCCAGCCAGGTGAGATTGGGGTGGACCGACTGGTTGAAGCTGCGGATTGCTTGGGCTAAACGGAGCGCGGAGAATCAGGATAGACCCTAGTGAAGGAAACCGAGTCGTATTGGGCAAGGGATAATTGCAATCCAAACCAATACAGGTTCGGGATAGAATCCCCCACCTCGTATCCGAGTGGGACTCTTATTTGTAACCGACCTCCCTCTGCTATATAAAGGGAGGGGCGGGGGAACCATATAGACACAATATCTCATCAGCAATAGCTAGACACATATATAATTCCAGAGCACAGGACTAGGGTATTATCTCCATCGTGAGAGCCCGAACCTGTATACATCCGGTGTTCTTGTGCTACCATCAAGTTTGGGTCCTGCGCGTAGCCCCCTTTTCATTATTGTCGGTAACAAACGTCGACACAAGTCAAGCCTCTATACCTAGGATCAATTATGATTTGTTCATCATCCTTACCTTGCCCGAAATTTTGCTGTAGAGGCCTCCTCCCTATTCCGATCATGCGACCTCATCTCTTCTTTGCTGTGGCGCACCTGATGATATTGCTGAGGTTGGAGCACTCGATCCTCTTGTGGCGCTTGCACAGCCAGCGGACGAGGTTGTTGTTGCACCAAGGGAGGCGGGGAAGGGCATAGATGTTGAGACCCAGGAGGACGCGGCGTGTGACGATGATACTGTTGGTGCTGCGGAAGAGGTTGCCGAGGCGCGCGTGGCCGTGGATCCTATTGCCAAACCCAATGACCACCCTCACTACAAGATCAGATTTGCCCCAGTGTTTTCCACACTCGGGATAGGGACAAAACACTCGGATAGCCTATCCCGAGCGGGCACACTTGCAGTAGTGCACTTGGTGTTATTTTATCGAAAAGTTGTCTACGCCGAGTGTACTCTCGGAAAAAATAAACTATACCTGAGTGCACTCTCGGGATAGTCCCCCTGCCCCCGTGGTGGACAGGGTAGCAACACGTCAACATCTATGCCAAGTGCACTCTCGGGACAGGCTCTATGCTGAGTGCACTCTCGGGATGCCATGGTCCGCATATTGCTTTTCCTATAACATGCACAACTGCTCCTTTCTATGGATAATCCAAAAGTGATTATAACAACCAAAAAGGCATCATAGAGGTTATATTCACATTTAATGTCAGTAATTGTAAATAGCAGCATAATCACCAGAACACATCAATAGAGAGCAATGTCAATAGCAAACAAGTGTGCTGTTCGAAAGATTTTTCTTGAGAATAACTATCTTATTACCTCCTGTGAGAACAAGATCTAGTTCGTTAGAAGTAAAAAAAAATTAATGCTAGTTTCAAATCAGAAGACAAACAAGTGAGATTACACATACTAACTTGGCAGCAACCGCATAATACACTAATAAGATTTGTCTCAGGATACCTATGTTTTCAAGCTAGGTGAGGCTGGTTACTTGTATGCACTCTTTCCATTTTCAAGATTGAACCAACAGAAAAATGAAGTCGATAAAGTACAGAAAAGTTAAAATATATACATGTATCCACCCTGTAGGGTAAAGTGACTGCTCTGATAATATGGCATGTATCTCCTCCTCATTAAAAGCTTGACACTGCATTTCGGAGAACCACAGCTTTAGAATGTGACTTTTGAGGATAAATTAAGGCATGATATATTAAACTAAAAAGATAAACTAAGTAAATACATTTTTTTTGCAAACCATTCAATTACTGACATACTGAATGAGCAGTTGTTTCTTGCGTTGGTATAATCAACATTGTCACATAGTAAATTCCGTCTCTCTACAAATAAACATAAAAAGATTCAAGATCCAAATCTGAAAATAGGCATGCTTATCAGTTGTCACATTGGTAAAATTTCTTCATCCCACTGCACTTACAAATGAAGCACCGAGAATTCCACAGGTCTCTAATTTATTGCTTGTATTCTCCTTTGCAAGTTCCATGAATTCATCTGTCAATCTCGCTGACTGAAGAGCATGCATAAATCAGTTATTTCATTTTAAAATTCAGTTTCATCACATGCTCCTATCAACAGCACACGGTGTGAGACAAAAGGGATGAAACATGGAACAGAACGTACTATTTGCATGTCATGCAAATTGCTGGATGTTGAAGACTGCCCCACTGAAGATCTTGATTGCTCACCCACATCGACATACACCAAAGCTCGATAGGTCTTCTATCCAGGAGACGATGGGTGATGGGAAGTGGTGCTTCACAAAGTAGGAGCCAACATCACAATCCCCTGCTGTTCGAAAATTAACTTGGCAGTGGATGGTTTTTTTAGCATCAGCAGTATCTACACATAGCGGTTTGCTTGCTGTTGAATGTGTCCCGCATTTCCTGACATTGATTTCGAATCTACCATTCAGTATCAGATATGTCAAGAACTCGTCATCGTGCAGCAGCAATACAGTCGAGAAGCAGATGAGACAAGAATGGTATACCTCCTGCCACTCATGGCTGGGACAGATCAGGACACCAAATTTCAGCCTACAAAACACAAAATCCCAAACAATTAGAAACAATGGCGGGGGAGCCGTTGGAGCGTAGCGGGGAGGAGAAGAGGCCAACGCGAGGGGGCGGAGGCGACGGGGTCATGGTTGCCTGCGGAGGGGTGGGGGCTGCAGGGAAGGGGAGTGGTGGGAGAGATCGTCGAGGGACAGCAGCGGCGGAGGCGGCGGCGGGCGGAGGCCTGGATCTCGCAGCGCAGGGAGGCCGGGGGCAGTCGGATAGACGAGGAGACCGAGGAGGAGACGTCCCGGAGGAATGGCCGGTGATGGCGCCGGTTGTCCAGCCTGGCGGCGCTCATCTCGGTAGCAATGTGGAGCAGCAGTAGAGAAGAGGAGAAGAAACCCTAGTAGAAGCAGTGATGTCCGACTCCGAGCGGGCGTTTGTGTCCTTCGGCGCAGAGCGGCGGCGGCCTGATTGATTTGCCCTAGATTTGCCCATCTACCCCGAGTGTACTCTCGGCACAGACCCTACCCCGAGTGTACTCTCAGCACAGAGGCGGTTCTGTTGCCCTAGTTTTGCCCTAATGCAGGTATCTACTCCGAGTGTACTCTCGGTATAGATTGCACGCCTTTGTTGACATGGTAGCTGGTAATCTATGCCGAGTGTGCCCTCGCATTATTGTGTCCTACGTGGACGAAAACGTTATATTTCGAGTGCCCTCTCAGAATAGATGTTATGTTTTGTGAGAGCACACTCGGGATAGATATCTTTGTTCGAGAGGTACATACAACGAGAGCACACTCGGGATAGGCTCATATATGCCGAGTGTGCACTCGGTTTGTTATTTTCACACTCACCCCAAAACTGGATTCTTGTAGTGCCTCCTGACCTTCCACCATCCTTCCTTTACTCACCACCTCCGCAAAAGTCCCCTTCGGATTCAACGAGCAAAGATCCCTAGAGAAACTGATTTGGACTGGGGATGAAGCAAACCGATCAGATCTTCTCACTGGGAAGCAATCATTCAATAAGAATTTCCTCGTCTAGACCAAATCCTTCCTCACCCAGAAAATCGCCTCACACCGAGATGGAACCCTAGAATTATCAGGAGGAGAAGGAATGACCCAAAGTTGCCCGAAAAAATCCTCAATCTCGATCTCTTCAACCCGTTGGATCAAATCACGATTCACCGGAGAATCACGCCGTGTCTCACTGCCTTGTGGATCCACCCCAGTGGGGACTACAGGGCCAAGAGGACCACTGACTTGTGGGGACGAGATGTTATCGCAACATACCAAAAATACCCCTGGATCAGCAGTTGAAATTGGCCCCATCCTTGCCGGATTCAGTCCAGCGCACGGTGACAACGAGGTGGAGGCCGCCGCCACCACCCTCCCTGCCCGAGCGAGGCCTCACGGGCGAGCTTGGGGGCTCCTGGTCGGCGAGATTCCTCTTATGTGGTTCTAGGTTTTTCAAGGACCCAAACCTTTGAAGGGTGATTTACTTGTAATTCTTGGTTCCATGCGTTGTGCTAGCAGTAATGTTACCGAGGTAAGTGGCAACTCCTAGAACTCGCAAATACTTCAGTTTACTTTGTCCTACTTGCACCTGACAATTATTTGATCACTTGTTTCTTGTTGACACTATCGCCAACTGTAAAATCAACAATGCATGACAAGATACGTCATTTTCTCTCCCAAATATTTTAGGAGTATCTTGTCAAGAAAAATAACAGAATTGAATTGATGGCAATGCTGGGAGTTTTTGGAGCAGTTGTCAGTGGTATACAAATGTATCCTTGAACTCAATCCTTCTAGTTTCTTTGATAATCTTCTGTTGAAGCACTCCTAATTTATACTTATCATTTGCCTGATTTCCAGTACATCGTTCTGTCATTTCTGATGGATTGATCACATATTGCATTCTGGACTTTTAATAACTGCTTTAGTCTATATTCTTCTCCTTGACATTGCTACAGAAGTATTCTTGAGAGAAAAGAACTTCATTCGATTAAACGGAATGCTGGTGCAGTAAGTCTCTCTCCTTCTCCGTGCTTGCACAAAGGCACACTTGCTTGTTGACCTGTAGTAGCCATTAGAAAGATACTTTGGTAGAAACCAAGGACGTGTATTTGGTGACAAAGTTACAATTAACTAAAACATTTTATGGAAACACTGAATGTAATCACCCAACCGAATCATTCCAAAACCTGCCGAAGAACGACTTTGTATTAATTCAAAATTTTCAAAAACAAAAAAGTTACCAGAGGCTGGCATATGAGGTGCCTCAGGGAGTTACAAGCAGTGTTTGTGTGTGTGTTGTGGTAACTACAACAAGAGAATCACACCAATTTTGCGGCTGCGAGTGAGCTGTTCCCATCGAGCTCCTGCAGTGGACTGATCATCCTTCGCTATAACTTCGTTGGACTTGGCTTTGAAGTTGGATTTGACCTCTTGCTTCGTCTGCAGGCCCTGAAAAAGCAACAATGATTAGTGGGGCTACACTTCATGTTGTACAAGCAAACGGTTACAATTCTACTAGTAGAACTTTAGCGATGCACTACTGCAAAGACACTTGCAAAACAAAAGATAAAAAGCACACTGCTAAAAACATGCATACACCAGGATTTAACCATATACCTGAAAATAACTGAAACTTTTAGAGATCAGATAAAGATATGTGCTTAGCATCCAATATACGGTTCAGTATCTCAGATCCCGTATACGAGAATCTAAATCGAAACCGGCTGAACTTGGTATCCCTTTACGAGAACTGACATGCATATCAAATTGGGGTAAAGGACTTGTGCGGTCATGCAGAGAAGAGCTCTGCTATTACACTAACTTCAGATTTAGAATAGTAAAATTTGGAAAATTCAGGTTTAACCGGTGATATTTTGACTATTTTCAAAATTCTCCCTAAACTTCTAATGGAAGTACCATCCTACTGTTGTAAAATTCATGGTATTAACAATTTTATTAAGACAATAATTCCAAGCCAATTAGACAACCATGACATTTCATTGTTAATTGAGCATAAGCACAAATACTGTAACCAGATTTTTTTTTGATAAAGGAAGCTTTTATTAATTTCAAGAACATTACATCGAAAAGATACAATCCCTTGAAACATCTCCCAGCCTCTGCTTAGCACGAAGCACACAACCAAAAAAGAAGAAAAAAAACTCACACACTCTAAAAGCTATCAATCCTAAGGCTAGACCGCCATCCAGACGTCTGGGAGAAGAAATCCATTGCCACTCGCACCAAACGTCGCATAGCCTGCACCAGAATAGCACGCAAATCCGGCTTCTGCAACACAACCCAAGTACGCATCCAATGGGACATAGCAAAGATAACTCGCAAAGGAGATATGTTTGACTTCGCCAAAAACAATGCCATTCCTATGTAGCCAAATAGACCAACACAAGGTAGCAAAGACCCAAGAGCACAATATTTTTAGATCCTTGTCAAAAGAAACAAGCCAATTCCCAAACATATTAGAAGCACTCACGGTCTCACAATGCCAAAAGCTAGATAAAGAAAACCCCAAACCATATGAGCAAAACGACAATGAAAGAACAAATGCCTATTTGTCTCTATATCGTGACAAAAGCAACATAATGTACTGCCTTGCCAATTACGTTTTGCCAGATTATCCTTGGTTAGGAGAACCCCTCTTCTAAGGAACCACAGAAAAACTTTGATTTTTAATGGAGCTTTTAACCAGATATATAACAATATCATAGCAAATAAGCTCATAAACAAGTATCTTGGCAGATGCATAACAATGAACAAGAATGGAGACATACAACTAGCAATAATACTCAAGTTGATTTCATTTGAATTGTTCTTAGATGTCGGGTTGCCTTTAACGGCCATCCTCGCCACTAGGGCAAGATATAGATTTGTTTGTGACAACCTTACCTCAATTAACAGTTTATATACTTGGCAGTTTTAGAACTTTGATCAATTGATAATCTAGAACAATGTAGTGGATATACAAGAGTAGACCAGAGTAGACTATGCTTACTGGACAGAAGGTAACGACAATAGCATGAATGAACTGAGACTGCTACCAACAGAAAGAAACTAGAACTGCAGTGAGCCTATTGAACAGCCTATGTATGTATCTACAAGTCACAGTTATCAATCAAATGATCTACCAAGTATTGCAATATATGAAAGTTAATTTCGTTGTAAAAAACAATCTACCTTAACCCAATTCCTCACAGAACAACAGTCTCCCCATAGACAAGGTCCCCAAGCAATCAACTGGCCCCAAAAATTGGTACCCAAGTTGATTGACTGGCCCCTTTGCACAATATAGTAATTGAGTAATCACAGATGATAGAAATACTCACAAAGCACCAACAGGCCAAGTTAGTGCAATTGGCTAGGCACGTCAAAGACGCTGTCCCAGAAAACGATATTGCCGCTGCAATGCCACAGAAATCACCGATAATCGATCCGGAGATACAAAGCCGCGAGACCAGTGAGGCACTTCACCAAGGAACCCGAGATGCAACCAAAACCGCCGAGCATCGTAATCAACACTCTCGCAAAGAGATGAAATTGCCAATGCCTCACCGCCGATCACATGAACAAGCACTGAAAGCACACAAGAAGCGAGCCACACCACTTCCCACAATCTGCTCAAGCAAAAATCCAACAAAGAATTGCTAGCCAATAAGCCGAGAAATTGGCAATTGATTTCTTCAATCGAACCTCAACAATTATTCGGCCGTGGATCAAGGTCGAGCCACAACTAGGGTTTCACGCTACTGCGGCATCCACTAGCTGTGCTTAGCCAAGATCAACGCCAAAAATCGCACAAGGTCGATAGAAAGAACAGAAATCAAGCCAAATCTCTAACTAGATTGTGAGGATCAGGAATAGCTAGATGGGGATTTGAGAAGAATGTGTTCACCTTCTGAAGCTCACTCCTCCAGCCAATAAATACAACACCGAGCCTAGGGGGAAGAGGCAACGGCTTCCCGAAGAACTGCTCCATGCCGCTGCAGCGAGCGACGCGGGCACCGCTGCCAGGAGGTGGCTGGGAGAACCGGGCGATGCCGCCACAGGAGAACCATAGCCGAAGCCTTCCCCTGAGGGCATGTACAATGGTACATGTCAGCTGTATGTAAAACTATGCCACATAGAATTTTAGGTGATGTGGAAAAGACAGAAGGATGAGAGATAAAATTGATGTCTACTATTTAATAGACGGTCTTATAGACAGCTTTCTATTTTACATTGCATGCATAACTGCATTAATTAGATAAGAAATCATTACGCATAACCGTATAGACGATCCATTGTATGAGTTATTTTTAGTATCGTTTATAGATGACATGGAGTATATTACAGACAGCTGCTGTTTATACCCACTGTACATGCTCTGACCTGGTCTCAAGAGCAAGAGCAGAAGCTCTTTACCTCCAGTGGCTGGGCCAACTAGGCCGGTTCGGCTGCATAGGCCGAGCCAATCTGGATGTCATTAATTTTTTTTCTCATAAATTTGGGGTAAAACCCAAATCTCTGCAACAATTCGAAAAAACGATATTTAATTGGCTTGGAATTATTGTCTTAATAAAATTGCTAATACCGTGAATTTTACAACACCTATCTTAATAAAGAAATAATATTTCCTACTTTTAAGAGCGTAATTACCATTTCATTTGGGCCAGTTAATCCCTTGCACACCACAACTTTGATCAAGCATTAAGATATTACTGCAGCGGGCTACTGCACAGCTTTTGGACCATTTCATCAAGCCACCAACATTCCAGATCAAAGTCTCTCTAATTGCATATGGGGAATTGAGAACCACTTTGTGGCCTGCACGCTATTAGCCCAAAAGATATAAGAATGAACATATTAATACAAATAGCTAGGGATGGAGCATATTATAAAAGTATTAGCACACACAAAAAAAAAGTGGACGGAGAATATAATAAGCACTTGAGAAATAGTGGGAGGACATGCACACAATTACCTTTTTTTTAATAGATTGTAACTTATAAGAAGGGTGAAATTAATATTAGTCCATGGCTCGATATAAAAACTTCGACTATTTCCTTCCATCTTGAATGAAAGCCAGAGCTTCTGCCGAGTTTTCGAAAAAAACAAAAGGGAAACAGGTGGCTTTAAATCGATGAGCTTTGACTGCTCTGGGCAAAGCGCTGCAATTTCCTGATGCTTCATGGACACTATGATTTAGCTTCCACTCTCCTTGTCAGGCAGGTACATCCTGTTCCACTCCCACTCTTCTAAAGTTTACAGGTCGTCAAGAACAATAAGATACCTACTTTTGTTCACCTGGCTTGCAAAAGCCTTGTTGATCAAGGGTCCTTCTGCCGCCATCTTCTCCGTCTTATTTGTAATCTCAATCCCAACGACTGTTGCTCCTTCTTGCATCTTTCCAGATTCTTGAATCGAGTTGGATAGGAATAATGAACTCATACGGATTGAAGGGATGCATCAGCTTGACCTAGGCATGTCATCCGTTTTCAGACATCCTCCCAAGATCACTTTCTCCCCACACTGAAGTAACACCAACAGCCTCGTTATCGCTGGAGATCATTTGGATGAGATCCACCTTTGATTGTTCTGCTGCAGAGGGCAACTCGACGTCAGCACCAAATGCTGGCACGCCTAGGATGCCGGACTGTTCATGTTATGGTCATTTGTACTATGTATGAACAGTACCATATTGTAGCAATAGGATTAGGAAGGGTTTACCTTCCCCAATAAGAATATTTATTTCCCTATAATAGGATTAGGTTGTTATTTAGGTTGATTTTATCTATAATTATTAGTAGAACCCTCTATATAAGAAGGCTTAATGTATTTATTGACATAAAGCAATGAATAACCAGACAACTGCCTGGTTTCCCTCCATTTTAAAGTCAGGGCCAAGATTGAAATCTCGTTCCTTGCGGCAGCCTGCAGCATAAAGAGAATGACCCCCGTGTACTCGAAATTTTTTCCCCCGTGTGCGCGGTTGCAGTAGATGTCCGCAGATTGAAGTGCATGACGTGCGGCAGCAGAAAAGTGATGTGACGAGCCTGCGGCGGCAGCAGAGAAGTCCCAGGAGGAAATTATCGCTTTTTAGCTACGTTTATATTTTTTTTTTCAAAACCTCACCTCCTTTGCGAATATAATTGTAAAAATAGCTTCATCTCTAACCGCAGAAGCGTCGAAAGGCGACACGTGTCACATTTTGCGCTCCTACACCGCTGAAGTACCTACCGCGCTATGTGAACACAGCAAGTTTCAGCGCTTCCGGGGATCGGGATGGGCTACTTTTGCAATTGTGATCGCAAGGAGACAAGATTTGCCAAAAAAAAATTTTGGAGCTAGAAAAGCGGTGATTTCCCTAGGAGGAGGTGTCGCTGCACAACAGGTCTCATACGGCGCTGTGTGAGAAAACAGAGAAAGCAAGAGAGGAAAAGGAAGAAGAATAGGATAAATAAAAATTGAGGAAAATTTGAGAGATTATTGAAGGGTTGTGCTTTAATGTAAAGGGGTCCTTGTGCGTGTTCTGTGTTCTTAATTTTGATGAATAAATCAGTGAATATGGATTCCAATTTACTATATCTTTTTCTTCAAGTTATTGTACAATTGCTTTCTAATTTGCTTGTTTAATATAGTTTTCTTTCATGGTCTTAGATCCTTCATTCTAGATTGCTTCTTTCAATTTGATCATTATTTTATTAATTTCCCAAATTAATAAAAACATAAAAAAATAGGTTTATGTGTTAGTTTGCACTAGGTTGTGAAAAATGATATGCACTCGATGGACGGACGTGGTACCGCTAAGCGATTAATCGTAATACGGCAGACTAATAAGAATTTAATGGACGATTATGCGTTCTTATTAATATATTTAGTTACATTTAGAATTAATTAGAATTGTTTTAGTTACCAAAGTTATTGTAAATTATCACCCAAAAAACACATGTTTTACATTTCATTGTTTATACTTAGTTCAAAAGATACATACGAATGTATTACTATGATACAATATTATAAACTAATTTATCGTACTTAGTGAATAAAAATAAGCTATTTTTGTGATTAAACGGGAAAAGGATGGCCGATTAATCGGATTATGCGGTTAATTAATTATTCGATTGTGTTAATTGCACTCTGATTAAACTATTTGTGACGGTTTAGTCATCGTCTCCGATTAATCGGCGAGTCGGCCATTTTTCACAATAGTGGTTTGCACCAATTCACCTTCTCTTGATGCGCCTCGATCCTCACATAGTTTGAAGTGTTGACTATCATATTGGCTACAATTGATAAATAAAAATTGAAGTCTTTTAGACTCAGTTAATCCAATATATTCTGATCATGTCTTAAACAATGTTGTGAAAAATGACAGACTCGACCGATTAGTCAGCCAATTAATTGGTGACGGTGGCTAAATCATCACAAATAGTTTAATGAGACTGCAATTAATGCAGTTAAACTATTAATTAACCGCATAATCCGATTAATCGGTCATTTTCTGATTAATCATTCGTTTTTTCCATTTAATCACGAAAATTGCTTATTTTTATTCACTAAGTGTCGGCGTATTCCACCTGACAGGCCCAAGTCTACAGACCGGGTTTGGTTCGGTAGGGGGGTGTCTTTGGTAGCCGGCAAACCCTAGCAGTGGGAAACCCTAGTACCTCTCACACTAACGGATTTTGGTGTTGAAGATTCAAACTTCAAAGGAACTCAATGATTTTTACCTAGGTTCAGGCCCCCATGGAGAAGGGTAACAGCCTTACGTCCTGCCTGATCTTGTATTGCCTCTCAAAGACTCGGTTACAGAGTTTGTGGATCACCAGCCCTTCTTTTTTCCTCCCTCCTTTCCCTATGTCCTAGAGTGCCCTTATAAACATGGGCTTACACGAACCGACTAGAGGAGGGTGCCGTCATCATGCTTACCTTACACGCATTTATTATGCCTCTATGCGCTGTCCCGTTCCTTCTGCCCTAATTAATGCCAGTGCATGCTTTCGCCCGGTTCTTCTGGAAAATGACCTCTCTGCGACGGGCAGGTGGAGGGTGTCAGAGGAAAGGGTCTATAGTAGAATTTTGAATCGACGTGGTTCGGCATGCAGAGTTCTCTCGACATGGTACGATGGGAAGGAGACTTCGAGACGGCCATCGTGTCCCACCTTTTGCATGGCGGCGAACAAGCAAGGCGTGTCGTCTCACCGCCGCCAAAGCCGCCACGTGGTCGGGCGCGGCGAAGCAGCGTGATCACCCACTGCCGCCAAAGCCGCCACGGGCCGACACCGGTGGCGCGGACGTGCTTTCGCCGCCGTCACCAAAGCCGCCACGTGAGCCGACACCGGTGAGCGGACGTGCTCGCCGCCGCCGCCGAAAGCCGCCACGTGGCCGACACCGGTGAGCGGACGCGTTTCGCTACCGCCGCCAAGCCGCCACGCAGCTGGCGCCGCGAGCAGCAGGCGTGATCGCCCATCTGCCGCTTCGCCCCGTGGACCGACGCCAACAGACGGTGTAAACACCCACCCGCCATAGGCCGCCACGTAGGCCACGACGCTTTATGCGGCGAAGAGGGTACCGGCGTAAAGTACGCCGACAAGAGTCCTCGGCCCACCTAAGAACGCACCTCAAAGCCCTTTGAGATTTTCCATTAAATGCCGGCATTCTTGGATGGGGCCATCGCTATTAGGATGCGCCGCTTGATTCTCGTGCTTCATCGGATCCGCCGATTTTGGGGACCCGGCGCGGTGCACGATCTTGTCTTTTCACGAACCATCTGCAAGTGGGGGTACTTATAGATTCACCCGCACTAAGCGATTTACGCTTTCGACTTCTCGTGAACTTCATCTTCTTGTTCCAAGTTCCCTCGCCACCACTTTTGCTTCCATGGCTTCTTCCGTTCGCCTTCCTCCCCGCTTCCACAAGGACTCCTACACGCTGGGAGACTCCACACCATCGCGTCGAGGGCCCTCTCCGCTCCGGTCGGACCCCACGCCACAAGGTTCTCGCCGACGAGATAATCATCTTCACATGGGGTATCATGGCGGCCCGGTGCCGCCTTTTCTGATTTCTTCCTCACCGTCCTCCACTTCTACGAAATCCATCATCTCCACCTCACCCCCAATTCCATCGTTTTCCTTGCCACCTTCGCACACCTCTATGAAATGTTCATGGGGGTGATGCCGAATCTTCCTCTTTTCGTTACTTCTTCTCTCGTCGCTTCCTCCGATCCGCCTCCTCCGACGGCGAACCGCCGGGAGCCGCCATTTTGTCTTCGGACGGATGGTCGCTCGTTACCTCCCTTCCACCAGTCAAACTAGAAGGCTCGGCGCACCGAGTGGTCAGACGTCAACGATTTACGCGGCATCGATGCTGGGGTGCCCGCCGCCAAGGCGTCATCGAGAATCGAACTCGCCTGTCAAGAGACGACGGAGTTCTCGCAATGGCGTTCAAGATCAATAACTCCGCGGACGCCGGCTTAACTGGGCGCCGGTCGTTAGGGATTTCAGATCCTCAAGACTAAGTTCTCCGCCAGATTCACCCAAAGATGGCAATACACGGCGACGCATTTACATCACCCGCACCTTTCCCTACCGTAAGTCTTCATTGCTATCTTTTGGCTTTTTTCAGCATTCATGCCTCTTCTGTGTTGCTCCCTACCAACCGGCAGTCTTTTTTTAACTTTGGCCAGGCGCGGGAAACTTGGACGCGCCACGCCTCAGCAGGTGGCTCTCCGGCTTATGGCGGCGACTCCGCCGCCTAGTCTTCCCTTCATCGGCCGCCGCCGCGACTTGGAGCCCGCAGAACGCTGAGATCGCCGAGTTGCCGCCGATGGACTCCACCGGCCTCGCCGTGAAAGCCGCCGCGTGCTCCACGACGATCGTGGATGCACCTCTCCCATCGACGGGCGGCGATGCAGCGGCCACTCATTCCGGACACTTCAGTCCGGATAAGAAGGTTCGCCAGTGGGCGAAACCTCCGCCGCCACCGCCCAAGGGTGGCGGCGCCCTATGGGCTATCGATCACCGCCCTAATTGCGGCGTGGCGATCTGATCGGCGCCAGCGCGCCGGGCGCCAAGATCCTCCTCCGCGCCGCCGGCACCATCGCCATCGGCGCCAACGCAAAGAAAGCGCCGCCTCGACAACGACTACGGCCAGCCCAACCTCACCTCCTTCACCGACTCTTATGTGGCGCCGATCCCACCTTCCACTTGCCGCCATCGTTTTCGCCACGGGACCTCGCCTCGCCGACAAGGCGGGCTTGAGGTCCCTAGGCGGCTTTCACCGAGGGCGACGCCAAGGGCGACCCCTCAAGATGTTCCGCGAGCGACGCCACTGCACTGCAGAGACGACGGAGGTTCCGCCAGCGCCGCCACCACCACCACTACGGAGTTAGCAACGGCGCCGACACCGACGCCGCCACCGCTTCGCACCATCACTGCGTTCGCCAGACGCCACGCCGAAGCTTTTCAGAGCTCGGCGATCTACACCGCTTAGCGCAGCTCGCCACGATCACGGACATGGAGCCCGGACGGCAAGGCAACCGACGGGCGACGACGAAGTTGACGCGGAGCGGTGAGGGCGACGCGATGGTGGCGCAAGAAAGGGCCACCGCGCCTGCCGCCATGCAGCAATGGCGGAGAGGGCCGAGGCGCGCAATGGGATCGCCGAGTACGAGGCTGCCGCCTCAAGCGCAACCTCACCACCATGCTTGCGGAGCCTTCAACAGATCAAAGATGCTCGAACCTTTGGGCGTGGCCGAGACGCCTCCAGACACCGCCTGCAAGACGCCCACGCGACCAACCAGCCGCGGAGGCGCCCGGACTACCTGCCGCCTAGCCGCACGCTTCCACTGTGGAGGGGCAAGAGGTCGCGGCGGATCGCAAGCTTGCGGCCGCATGTTGGGCCACCGACGCCTCGACCCGATGGCGTGGTGGAGACCGGATCATGGGGACGCCGCCAAAGTGAGGCGCTACAGGAAAGCGCCGCCAACACTTGGTCCGCAATCGCACGCGTGAGTTTGTTATGGACGCCTCACCTTGGTGGCGAGACAGAAGACGCCAAAGAATATCGACGTATGGCGATGGTGAAGGACCGGATGTCGCTTCACCTTTTACTTTTGTTTGTTTTGTATGAACACTTTGCTCTTTTGTTCTGTATGAACACTTTTATCAAATTTCAATCGTAATGAATGTTTTCTGGTTTCACCTTGGCACTTGCCCGCGATGCTTGTTTGATATTGCATGCTGAAATTACAGGGCGATTGGCTTGAAGTTTAGCCAAGGCACTCGTTAGACTCTTAAGTCCAGTGCAACGTCCCAGAATTCCTACAAAAATTGCGTGCAACTAACCACAGATATAGGCAAACTGCGCATAAGTTATATAAAACTCTGCACAAAAATGGCCTTAAGGCACAACCATCTGCATTCAAGTGCAGAATGGTTTCGCTGTTAGAGTTTTATGCTGGGTCATCATTGGCCTAGACCCTTTTGGGCTTGAATCCTTGCGATCTCTTAGAATCGTATCTTAGTGTGGCGCAGAAGGTGATAAATTCCCAAAAGTGATTTTGGATCGACGACACTCAACGATGACAACCAGCGGTGCTTCTAAGAGCCAACCCGAGGTGTACGAGCCGCGTTTGAGTACCGTGCCAAATTTACATTCTGGTCATTTAGCCTTACTAGACATTCACACTAAAGACTTTCCTTTTATCACCAAGGAGCCATCGGGCCTTTGACACTCGTGACGACTATGCATAACTTAATCAACTTTAACATACAGATAAGCAAGCACAATCAGGATTATTACTCAAAATACTTATCTGGCTTGTGACTCAAGCAACCAGCGACAAATTTCCCCATACCGGGCGACCAAATGAGTCTTCGGTGACCAAATTTCTAAGGACTGGGCGATCAAATGAGTCTTCATCGACCATTTCTGTTACTGGCGACCAACCGAGTCTTGCCATCACTTCTCATACTGGCGACCAAATGAGTCTTCACGGATACCCACAGCCTTTCATGGGTAGAACTTCCGAACAACTCTACATTGTAAGAATTCACAATTCCTCGCCCATCTTCGGGCTAACCGGACCGCCGGTCGAGATACTAAGACCACCTTAAAGGGGCCCTCCCACCGGAGATAATTTATGTAACCCTAAGATGCGCTGAATCTCGCAAGAAGACCAGTCGCCTTCGCCAATGTTCTCTCAGAGACCCGTGGCATGGTATCGCTCGAGGCTTTGTTGGTACCGGCAACACGGCGGCCGATCTCGAACTTCTTCCGTAAGGTTGACGTCTTTCTTGCGAATGTCTTCATGGCCTTCTTCGCTAAAAGTCGAGACACGCGAGAGCCAAACGACAAATTCGGAGGGGAACAACCTCAAATCCCATATACCAGAAAAAGGCGCCTCACCAGCTGTCTCTGTAACATCCCAAAAAATGCAAATAAATAAAAATAAATATTTTGAATTTGAATGTTATTATTTCTGAGTTTTCTTGGCAATATTGGTTTTATTTGAATTTTCATTGGAATTGTGCTATGAAAGAAAAATCAATAAAGGAATTGATGAATGGATAAAAGTAAAAAGATAAAAGGTAAAAGTAAAATCTTGAAAAATTTATATTAAAATTTTTAAAACCCTCAGGTAAACTTTTTACCTGGTAAATTTTATTTTTACTACATGGTAAAAATTATTAATAATGGAAAAGATTAACTTTGACTAGAAACAGTGTATCATCCGAATTAATGAAAAATATTCAGAACTTATCTCAAGCTTAAAATTTACCAAAAACACCCTTGGTGCAGTATTTACCTCTGGTAAAAATATAAAGAAATTAACAGGTTGGAAAAGCTTCCAAATAATTCAAAAAGAAGCGCTTAAAATTCTGAAAATCTTAATGTCAGAATTTTTATAAATTACTGGAGATAAATCTTGAGCTGAAAATTTTACATATGAACTCTGGTACAAATTTATTTAGAAAAACAAATTTTCGAAAAGTTTAAAAAATATATGAGCTGTCTGAAAATTCAAATTCAGAAAAACTAATTTCTGTGCAGCATGCCTTGTCAGAATTTTAATAAAATATGGGAAGATTATTTTAATCTGAA
This sequence comes from Guadua angustifolia, assembly GCA_036346375.1. Classification (NCBI taxonomy): domain Eukaryota; kingdom Viridiplantae; phylum Streptophyta; class Magnoliopsida; order Poales; family Poaceae; genus Guadua; species Guadua angustifolia. The sequence continues at coordinate 39,701,025 of CM070514.1, forward strand.
ATTTTTACAGTGTCAAGATAATTGTCAACCCATTGCACAGAAAAATTATCAAAAATTCTAGAGTGGCGCAAGACCAGATCATTTCAACCTTATTCCAGCTCACCCTGCTGTTCAATCCAACTTGCTTCGCTTCCACCATACCATCACTTCCAGGTGGGCTCCGTTCGCTGTGCAGGTCCACCAGTCAGCCTCTGCAGTACCTCATCTCCTTCCTCCAGACGCCACAGCTCTGAGGAAAAATCGAGCCGCAATTGTTGACGTTCCTTGCGGTCCAGCACCTTCCAACCACTGCCCAGCCGCCACGACGTCGCCACGCACCGCCCTTCTTCGCGTTCCACGCTGCCAGCCATTGTTACTCCATGTGCCGCCCCAGCCAGAGAGGAACTCGCCCGGTGAAGCCTCCCCTGGCTGAACTCTCCCGGGGCCAATCCTCAGTCGCCCGTGGCTATAAAAGGCGCCAAACGGATGCATTGAGACCGCGGCTCACTTCTCCTCTATTCCCTTCTTCTCTCCCCAGCCAGAGCGCCCAAAGACTTGGTCACTACCGCCATGGCCGAACCTCCAGGAGCCCAAAATCCCGTCGCAATTCTTGTGATCCAACAGTCCAGTTCCAAATTCCTCCGAGTATAAGCATCACCGACCCTAGAGGATCAAAAGCCCTCAAAAATAATCAAGCTTCCCCATGCGAAAACTCTCTGCCACCGTAGCGCCCTTCTTCTCCACAGCCGGCCACCGTGGACAGCCCTCCTCGGTGCTTCTCCGGCCGAACCAGCCACCAAAACGGAATCCCAGTGTTGCGCTGACGCTGAAAATGGAACCCCTTCGAGCTCCCTCGCCCTGGTTCCTCCCCACCACCGTCCGCCATTAGAGGCGCCGCCCAAGCTCGGCTGCAGCTCGCCCCGGTTTCTCTTCCACCAAATTGATTCCACCATTGGATGCGCATCGCCAAGATCTTCCTTCCCATGTGCTCTCCGTTGCCGGAAAGTCGCCGGAGCGCCGTCGCCGCCGCGCCCTAGCCGCGCCCCTGCTTCCTCTCTCTGCCGGCGGGTCCCCTCTGCCAGTGACACGAAAGAGATTCCAGCCAAAGGGGTAAAGACGTTTTCAATACTCAGAAAACGTATTTCTATTTTCCATTTATTTTCCAACCGGATTAATTATGCAAGCATGAATATCTTTTGCAATATTAATCCAATTTCAATGAAACAAATTTGTATATTCATATAAAATCAATAAGAATCTAAATGTGTAAAAATATTTAATTTTTGATCTGCAGAATAATTATTTAAATTAAACTTTAACTATAATCTTGTTATGGTCTTTAATACAAAGATGTGCACAATAAGATATAAAATTATAAAATAAATATTTATATGATGAATATCTCAGGATGAATTACAATCTGTAAAAATATTTGATTTTTGAGTTATAGAACAATTATCAAAATTGAAATAGTATAAGCACACTATTATGGACATTATGGCATATATGGAAAAATATAATTCTTAAAATCATTAAATAAATTTTGATGTGCCTCTGGGATCATAATAAACTTAAATATACAAAAATATTTAAATGTTGAACTCAAATTATATTATTGGCTTGTTAATCATCATTAAGCCTTAATATGGTCATTAATAAAAGTAACAGTACAAAAGCTCATAAAATGATAAAATAATTTGTATTAATTTCTTGAAATCAGTGAGGATCCAAGTATGTAAAAATATTTAAGATAAGATTTAATTTTCATTCTTTAATGAAAGGAAATGTTAATTGTGATAATAAGTAAATAAGCAATCTATTGCAATTAAAGTTAAAATGATGCCAAACTAACTTTAGAACATTTCTAGGTTATTCCTGCTAACACCTGAAAAATGAATCAAAGATCATGTACAGTGTAGCCGCAAACTTAAATTGAATATTGACCGATTTAGGTTTTCGCAGATCACTTATACTATTTCACTAGTTAATAAAATAACTTGTCTAAATGATAAAAGTAGTAAAACGAGTTTATAAATGCTCTAGAAAGTTTGTACTACCATATTCTATAAAAAGATTCTTATTTCATTAAGATTTGCATATTAATCTTATTAGTTCAAAACTCTTAAGTATTAACCTTTCGTTTTATATTCTTACCGATTCTGAATAACGTCAACTTAACAATACCACTTAAGCCTTTTCAACAATAAATACAATGTCGCATCTAAATCCTAAAACTTATGGAATTAGCCCTGTAGCACTCTCCAAAGCATGCACTACCCTGCTATGAAAAGATAATCTCATTTCACCGTGATTTGCATATTAATTTTGTTAGCTTAATAACCCTAAATATTCACAAGAATGAACTTTGAGTTTGAATGAGAAATCAGTTATTATGATATTTGTATCACCAGAACCTTTTCAAATATCATGAAAATAATGCTAGTAGCTTAAATCAACTTATTAGCCTTTTATAACTAGAATATTAATTGATTAAATGTTGCTTTGACTCTGAATCCTAATTAAAGGTAAGAATTCACTTTAAGCCTGAAATGATCATATCTATTTAATTTTAAACAATCTTTGCATCTTGAATTCGTAAAATAAGATTAATAAATTCATAAAAGAGCAATCCCTGCTTCTTGTAAAGAGTTTTATTTGTTCTTGCTATCTACTTTCTTTTTGCCCTTATTGAAGTTAGTTATTTGCTATATTTCCGTTGATCGACGTGTAGAACTTGACGTTATTGATTCCGTTGTCGCCATCGTCAGCCGCAATCCTCATCTTCGTCGTAAACGACAAATAAACAAGGCAAGCATCCTTTGACCATATTGATCCCAGTATTTTATATTCCTTTTGTGCATCAAATTGTTTTATGCATGCGATTACCTTATGTAAATTGCTATATTGTGGTTTGGTAGTTTGCTCGTTGTCACATGAATCTCCTTTGATGATTATGAACATGTGAACCTTGATAACCATAGGTTACTGGATTAGGCATTACTTAATGTCATCATGGGTATATACGATCATATTAACTCGCTAGCCATGCTTTAGAAACAATGGTGCAAATGATCAAATCAAAATTTGTTTCGAAAACCTTGAAAATGGCAATCTTGGTTGTGGGTACTTTGATTAAAAACCCAAAAAGAAAACTATGCTTTGATGCGCGATTATTGGCAATAGCTGCCAGGCGACAGAATTGCACGAGTGTAGGGTGAAGTGTCGCCGTGTCCGACATGACCGAACGTCGTGGTTGTATGATCCAAGAAAATCCGTACAAACCACGAGGGTGAGGATGGGTTAGCCTTAGCCTATTAAATTGTTTAGACATGGCTTTGCTCATTGGTAGGCGGGAGCTTGCACAGATTCCTGCTAGTCGACTGACGGGTCTCTACTTGCTAATGCAATGGTGTATACTCGCCGTGTTTAGAAACGTTGTGTTGGTGTGTGAAAGTGGATCCACTACAAAGTGGGTGTTTCTAGTTCTACTACGGGATAACGCCCGGCCGGTGCAAAGCCTTGTCTAGGAATTTAATGGCTATGTAGGGTTTCCGGACGACACATCTAAGGAAGTGTGTCGGCAAAGGTTGATCATTCCTTGTGGGTACAGCTTGTAAACCTCTGCAGAGTTTAAATCTAATTGATTAGCCGTACTCATGCCATGGGTGTCTTGGTGAACTTGCATGAGTTAAATGTTTTATTGTTTCAAAAGGGTTTATTTTACAAGTTAGCTTACCCTACGATGACCCAATGCTATACCCTATGTGGGCAAGTATTGAATCACCACAGTGCCTCGTGTGGACAAAGAATCGATATATGCCATGCGATGGCAAGGTTTGATTCGTCGCTCACGCCATGGAGGACTATGAGTGTTATTTATGCTTTGCTTATTTGCTATCAATTAAACTTGCTCTTTTAAATTCCGCTTGCAAATAACTTGGTTTACAAATGAAATTCGCTTATGCAAATTAACTCGTAGTAGCCTTTCCTTTGAAATGGCCTCGCATGTATTGTAGGTTTTGTTTCAAGTCTTGCCGAGTATGTAAAATACTCACCCTTGCCTAATTATATGTAGGTGGTTTAGAGCTTAAGCTTCGGTTGTTCATCGCAGTTGCGGGTTCTTCCTTGAAGCGTGTTCTATCTCAAGTTTATACTCGCCGCTTGTTCGCGGGTTTGATGGGCACACTACCGTGCTTTGCTTTTTGCTACTAAATTCTCTCGAGTTGTAAGATTTATGTGTTTACTAGTTTCCGCTTAATTATTATAATGTATGGTTGTGCTTCCAATTGTTGAAATGTGCGCATTAGCTATCGATCCAGTGGACTAGTATCGCAAGCACGTTAGATTTCCATTTTGCATTCTCGTAAAAATGGGGTCGTTACATCCTTACCGGTGTGGTGCGGTTTACCACAACACACCGGAGCTCTTCGATCCAAATACCGCTTGCCAGGAGTCGATCAAACGCTCTGGTCTTGAGACCCTTCAGTACTAGTGCATTGGCACGTTCAGCTTGACCATTGCTTTTGGGATGGACAACCGAAGCAAAGCATACTTTGGTGCCCATTTCATCACAGAATTCTAAAAACGCCGCGCTAGTGAACTGAGTTCCATTGTCGGTGATAATACGATTGGCAACTCCAAAGCGGGTGAATATCCCATGCATAAATTTAACAGCAGCGGAAGCCGTAATGGCACGTACTGCCTCAGCTTCGACCCACTTGGTGAACTTGTCGATAGCGACAAAGAGGTGGGTGAAGCCCCGTGGTTCTGCTGAACGGACCCAGATATCAAATTTCTGCATCCGAACGGCCAGGAGAGCGGAATGGTTTGCAGGGCTTGGGCGGTCGGTGGACTTGCCTGGCAAAGAATTGACAAGCCAGACGTCCTCACCAACCATAAGCATCCCGGAGGCAGAGGCCAATAAAATCCCTAGCTAAACGCTTTGCCCACAAGCTGCCTTGGCTTTGACATATGGCTCCCGACATGCCTCCATGGACATCGAGAGCAGGCACTCTCTTCCCGAGTGATGCACTTCAAGAGAATTCGCTTTTGTTCGGCCAGATAGGTTCCCATCCACCGTAGTATAGCACTTAGCCTTCGTGCTATTTTCTCACCGAGGCATCATCGTCAGGATCACTTGGTCCCGCAGAAAGCTAGGATCGGATCCATCCACCGATCTTCCTGGCCAAGTGTAGCGAGCACTCTGTTCGCCTGCACTTTGCTAGGCCAGCATTTCTGTGTGCCGGGCTTGGCAAGACCCGCCTTCCCTCCCGGACTGGGGCCGAGGCAAACACGCCGCTTTCCCTCCATGAACCGGAGGTCGTGGCACAGCGTTCTCCCCACCGAGCCGAGGCTCGACAGCCTTTGCCGCCGTCCCCACCGAAGTTGGGGGCATGACAATGACACCATCATCCCCACCAACCGTGGTCGCGATGGCGACACCATCATCCCCACTTGAACCGTGGGCTGCGATGGATTCGGTCATGATAGTCTTTCTTCAAGACCCCGATCGAACAGAGCCCTTGCGATGCAAGCCGAGATGTACCCGTCGGCAAGGTGGTTATCACGGGGATATGAATATATCCTACCCTTCAAAGCGCCGCCCATTTTCCCGACCTCGCCAAGCACGCCGCCATGGTGGGATCGGGCATTGAAATTCCTTCTCGCCTAATTGATGACCAGCAGAGAATCGCCTTTAACTTGGAGACGCTTGGATGCCCAAATAAGCGATGCGCAACTCGCCAAACAGACCTTCATATTCGCAATATTATTAGTAGCTTTGAAATCAAGAGCGACAATATATTGAAGAACGCCACCGGCCGGGGAGACTAGGGCAACACCAGCCCCCACGCCCTCCAGTCTGAACGAACCATCAAAAAATAAGGTCCAGGGAGGCGATGCAGGGGTTTCTTCCGCTTCAGAGTAGCCGAGTCCATTCAAAGAATGAACTCCGCCAGCTTTTGACTCTTAATGGCGGTGCGAGGGACAAACTTGAGATTGAACTCCCCAGCTTCATCGACCACTTGACGATACGACCTTCTGCTTCACGATTGAACAGATCTCTCGCAGGGGTAGGCCGTGACTACAAGAATCTCGCCTTGGAAATAGTGTCGCAGCTTCCTGGATGCCACCAAGACCGCATACAACATTTTCTGAGCCTGAGAGTATCGCGTTTCTGCTTCATGCAACACTTTGCTGACATAATAAACCGGCTTCTGGACACCTTCTCTTTCCGCCACAAGAACGGCGCTGACCACTTCAGAGTAGCAAAGAATGTACAACAAAGAATGGCTCATCTTGTACAGGGGAAACTAACACCGGAGGGGAAGTAAGATATCGTTTCAAGTCTTCGAAAGCCTTCTGCGCTTCATCAGTCCATTCGAAATGGTTAGTCTTCTTCAATAGCTTAAATAATGGTAGGCTTCTTTTTCCCAAATGCGATGAACCGCCTAAGAGAGGCAGACGACCGCCAAGCATTGACTGCTTGAGCCGTGCATCAAGGCTTCATATGCTCAATCGCCGCTATTTTATCCGGTTGGCTTCAATACCTGCTGGACACTAGAATCCCAACACTTACCCGGGGACGCCAAACACACACTTTTCTCGATTCAACTTCAAACAATTCTTCCGGAGATTGGAGAAGGTTTCTCCGTGTCTTGAATCAAGTCTTCAATCTTTTTAACCTTCACGACCGTGTCATCAACGACACTTCAAGGTTCCGCCCTATCTGTGGATCTAAAAGTAATGTGCATAGCACGTTGGTAAGTAGAACCGCATTTTTCAAACCAAAAGCCATTCTAACATAACAATAAACACCCATAGGGGTTACAAAGCGCCTTTTCTTCATCCTCCACCGCCATGCTAACTGATGGTACCCAGAGTACGATCTAGAAAGCATAATAATTCACAACCCGTCAGGAGTCAACAATGAGGTCGACTCGCGCAAGGGATAAGGATCCTTCGGGCAGCCTTGTTAAGGCTCTGTGAAGTCGACACACATTCGCCACTTCCCGTTGATTTTTAACGAGCATGATTGGCAAGCCACTCGTGGTGAGTAACTTCCCGATGATCCTCGCGCCCAACAACTTCTACCTCCCGCCGATCGATTTTGCCGCTCCGAGCTTGTCACGGATCTTTTGTCAACCCAAGACTGGGAGCGAGCTAACGGTGCTCGATCACTGGGGGACCCTACCATGTCGACGGCCGCCAAGCAAACACGCCGACATTACACCGAGGAAGGTGACGAGCTGTTTTCCTATTTGGCGCCGAGGTTGGCGCCAATGTTGATAAGCTGCGGGGCTCGCCCTCACTCAGTATGCGACCACTTTAACCTCACCAAGCAGAGCCAGCGAGGCACGGTCCGAGCCGAGGGGCTCTCAACGACGGCCGACACGCCGCAAGATCGTGGTGCCAATCATATCAAGCGAATTTATGGCAACAAGAAAGCTTCAGATCGACCCACCCGGATGGTTATGGGTCAAGAGTTCGGTATTTTCACCACCATGTACGCGTAATGAGTCACCGCCATGAATTTGGCCAGAGCTGGTTGGCCAAGCAAGGCATTGTAGGGAAGATCAAAATCGGTGACTTCAAAGTCCACCAGCTCAGTGCGATAATTGTCTCTTTCTCCAAAAGTAACTGGCGGCGACTGCCCACGGAATCGCGACCGACTCTGGGGATATTCCGAAAAACGACAGCGACGGGCTCAGATCCTGCTGCGGGATTTGAAGAGCCAGAAACACCGTAGAGGATAGGAGGCTGAGAGAACTCCCTCCGTCCACCAACACCCGACCTAGCCGGATGTCCCGGATTGTGGGCGACACCACAATCGGAAGATGCCCTGTGCCGCTGGCACTGCTGTGGTGGTCTACCGATCAAGATGATCGCTCCTCCGACCATTTCAAAGATTCGACACGACTCAACTCGACCCAGAGCACACACCTCCTCTTCAACCGCTGCAAGCAAAGGTTCGAGCCAGAAATGTAAGAACCTCCTCCATAAATATAAGTTATGATGCGTCCGCTCGCCGGAAAGCACGGGCGGGTCTTCATCTCGATCATCGCCACGAGGGCGACGCCATCGCCACGAGGATGACGCCCTTAATCCGCCGCTCCACCATTCGATCCACGACCGGCAACCGTCCCAGTCATGAGTGTCGGGCTGATGAATCGCACCAAGGCCTCTTTCCTTCCGCCCACGGCGGCTGCTCCACGACCACGGCGGTCATCACGGCCACCGCGATCAATACGCCGATCACGGTGACCACCGCCGCCACGGCCACGCCTTGCACCAGAGTCATCATGCTCGCCGGCGCTGCCAAGACCCGGCTCGTCTTCCCGCCTCGCTTCCGCTTTGCTTCAAGTGCCAAGACCCTTGAGATCCCAAGATCATCTTTGCTCGGCCACCCCTGGGGCCAAATCTCGCCCTCGCTCACGCCCGCAAGACATTTATGTGCGAGGAGAATAGCTCGAAGTGGTGCCGATGGTACGGGTGGCCATCTTCTCTTTCATCTTATGCGTCATAACGCCTCCGAAGGCGATAACGACCAATTGTTCAAATATGGGGATCGTGTTGCGGCGGGGCAAAACCGCCAATAAAGTCACGCGACGACTTCTTCGCTACTCCAAAGCATGCAAATCGCCCTCCACGCCCGGCCAAGGCTGAAGGAGCCTTGAAAATTGGCGACAAAAGGTCGACAATTCCTCCCACGAGTGCACCGACCTCATGGAGGTTCAACAACCAAGAACGGGCAGAGTCCGCCAAGGCCGCTGGGGAAATAGTTGGCCATGACCTTTCCGGACCCACCGGCCGCCGACACCGCTTGTATATATTTGCAAGAACTCCTCGTGGTTGGTAGTGCCGTCAGAATTTCTATGGATGTCGGGCGAAACCTCTCAAAGTTATCCACACTGCCAGAATCACGGAGAACGCTTGATAGCCAACACTAAAAATGAACCCGCCGCCATCGAGCACGCCCAGAGCGAGGGATGGGGTTCTCCGTGAATCAAGAAATAACCTCCTTCGGGCCGGTGGCGAGGGCCATGAGAGGAACTCTCATCCTCAGAGGCCACCGCTTGCGCACTGCCTCGAAGCCGGCGCCGTGGCACACGGCCACGGAGATCACCGCTCACGGCGGATTCATCAGATGACTCTCGGGTCCACACTTGCCTCTCGGGAACCGGACGGCCAAGCAGGCGCCTCCTTCTTGGCCCCTGCCCGCCTGCCAGACGCCTATCCTGTATGGCTAGAGCCTCGCGAGCCTCAACTCGGCCTCGGGTGGCGGAGTACCACTGATTCGACGTGCACGGGGCCCTACCCGGTTGGGCGCCCCACGAGGCCTAAGATCCCGCAGCCACAAATTAGCCGGGGAGTCTCCTGCAAACTCCACCGGAGGGTGGTCCAGGAGGAGACTGGCCGCATGCAGATTCTGAGCCGGAGTGGCTGCCCATGGCTAACCCACACAAGACCGGATGGTTTCCGCCGCCAGGGCACCACCGCCACCCCGCGGTGGCGGAGTGGGACTTTCTTGCGACCGACGAGAGCGCCAGGACACACTCCGAGTATGGCTCGACTCTCCCTCCTCCTGATGCTGCGATCCCGCCATTTCCAGATGCACGAAACTGAAAGAGAAACACCAAACTCATTGAAAGATAATCGAAAACCGACTACGTGCCCCCTACTCGCACGCCTCTGCTTGCCAGATTCCACCGACAGCCCAAGTCCACAGACCGGTTTGGTCTTGTAGGGGTGTCTTTGGTAGCCTAAGAAACCCTAGCAGCTGGGAAACCCTAGTACCTCTCACACTAACGGATTTTGGTGTTGAAGATTCAAACTTCAAAAGAACTCAATGATTTTTACCCAGGTTCAGGCCCCCATAGAGAAGGGTAACAGCCTTACGTCCTGCCTGATCTTGTATTGCCTCTCAAAGACTCGGTTACAGAGTTTGTGGATCACCAGCCCTTCTTTTTTCCTCCCTCCTTTCCCTATGTCCTAGAGTGCCCTTATAAACATGGGCTTACACGAACCGACTAGAGGAGGGTGCCGTCATCATGCTTACCTTACACGCATTTATTATGCCTCTATGCGTTGTCCCGTTCCTTCTGCCCTAATTAATGCCAACGCATGCTTTCACCCGGTTCTTCCGGAAAATGACCTCTCTGCGACGGGCAGGTGGAGGGTGTCAGAGGAAAGGGTCTATAGTAGAATTTTGAATCGACGTGTTCGGTACAAACAGTTCGCTCTCGACATGGTACGACGGAAGGAGACTTCGAGACGGCCATCGTGTCCCACCTTTTTGCATGGCGAACAAGCAAGGCGTGCGCCCGCCGCCGCTAAGCCGCCACGGGCGCGCGTTGGCGGCAGGCGTGATCGCCACCGCCGCCAAAGCCGCCACGGCCGAGACCCGTGAGCGGACGTGCTCACCCGCCGCCACCAAAGCCGCCACGTGGCCGACACCCGGTGAGCGTGACGCAGCCGCTGCCGCCGCCCAAAGCCGCCACGGGTTGGGCGCCAAGCAGCAGGCGTGATCGCCATCTGCCGCTTCGCCACGTGACCGACGCCAACAGACGGGGTGTAAACACCCACCCGCTTGCTAGGCCGCCACGTAGGCCACGCACGCTTTTGTGCGGCGAAGAGGGTACCCTGGCGTAAAGTACGCCGACACTAAGTACTATAAATTAGTTTATAATATTATGTCATAGTGTTTATAGTATATATGTACCTTTTGGATAAAGTATGAACAAATGAAATGCAATGTAAAACATGTTTTGTAGAGTGATAATTTACAATAACTTTGGGTAAATAAAATATTTCTAATTAATTCTAAATATAAATAAATACATTAATAAAAATGCATAATAATTTATTAAATTCTGATTAATTAGCTATATTACGATTAATTGCTTAGTGGTATCACGTCTGTCCGTCAAGCGCATACCGTTTTTCACAACACTTGTTCTAAACAACGATGGGGAAGCCGAAGAAATCAGACATAGGACAGGGCAAGTCTTATATATTGACTCAACTAATCTAATGGTGATTATGTCATAAATTATAGTGAGGGAGTGATGCTCCAAGAGTACCAGTTTCGCACAGATCTAGAGGGAAATTGCAAGTGGCAACATCTATTCATGAGTGCTAATAGCAACCGCGTTCCTACTACTTGTAAATCATAATAAGAAATTGCAATCGCTTGAAGCATCTCTTTTGAGCCACGTTTTCAAACTCAACCTTTGAAAAATTCCATGATGCAACCACATGTGAAGTCGCCCACTTCCACAGGATGTGAAGAGACTACCTATCTCAAACCCTTGCTCGATGTTGCTGCCTACGACTGAGCTTAGCAGAAGTAGCTCTTCTCGAGACCAAACCCAGACAACGGCAGTAGTGCTCATCTCCTGCTTTGGATTAGGGAGCGAAATACCGAGAGACAGATCCTGACAAGCTTTCCGGGCGAGGCCGTCCATGGGAGGGTTGGGGAACGCGGTCCCGCGCATGGCAGAGCCACTCTCTCTCGCCGGAGTCGGCTGTGGCGGGCGGAGGAGCCGCGGTGGTCTCGCGGGCTGGGGGCGAGAGCCCAACGACGACGAGGTCGGGGGGAGGATAATAATCGAGCACACATCGCTATTCTCCGTATTTTTCAGCCGTCCATGACTACCTTAACGTAAATTTTAGTACTTTCTATGATGGTACGAGGTCTGTGAAGGATGATTTGGAGGCGCAAATTGCTAAGAACCAAAATTTTGGTACCTTCTAAGCACGGTAAAAAATCTCATCCCGGCAACGGTGAACCTGAAGCAGCTCAGGCTTGGGCGTCGCTGCTTCGTCAATCTGCTTGGGCGTCGCTTCTTCGTCAAACTTCACCGATTTAAGGTAAGGGGGATGTTGGTTTGTTAGAGCATCTCCAATAGTATCCAATATTTTTAACTCCTAATACATTGAATTGAGGCCTGCCTAAAAATCTTTTTTCCAAAAAAAACTCCCATCCTCTAACAGCTCCCTTGTTGTTCCCAAAAAAAATTTGTTAATTGCCACCGTGGGCCTTTTTCCCATGAAGCCAGCTATAATTCTTTTTTCAAAATTCAGATGAGCCAAACCAAAATTCGGTAAGGCACCTATAATTCTTTTTCCAAGTCTCAGATCGATAATTCGGTATGGCAAACCAAAATTCGGTAAGGCACCTTTCGATGGTCAGATATATGCTTTCCCGGTCAAATACCTAGGCATGCCACCGACTTTAGTTTATCAAGGCCAAGTAAGGAGTCAAGAACCAATCATTGACAAAGCGGCACGACGTCCGCAAAGTTGGCGGGGGGCCACCTTACCATGGGGGACGCCACCTTGGTCAAATCAAGGCTTACCTCGCTTCAATTTATCTTCTCACAAAGAATCGTGTCGACCAAAAAATTCATCTCTGACTTAGACAGGCTGAGAAGAAAGTTCCTATGGGCAGGCAACGACGACTTACATGGTGGGAACTGCAAGGTCCGTTGGACGACGGTGTGCCGGCTCCTCAATATGAGGGGCTTAGGAATTCTCGACCTCGATAGGTTCGCCAGAGCGCTTTGTCTTCGCTGGCTGTGGCTCCACTGGGTGGCTCCAGAGAGGCCGTGGAGTGGAATGCCCACACCTTGTGACCACACGATAAACAACTTTTTTCCGTGGCCACAAAAATAAACATCTAAACTACGTAAAGTGGCATTCGGATCGACAGTGGCTATACTAAGATAACACCTTCCATGCTTGCGCTGGAGCTCTTCAAGCACTCCAGGCGGAAGTCACGTTCCGTGCTAGATGCCCTCACAAATAACAACTGGATTCGAGATATCCGCCAGAATCTAACATTCCCACTACTTCTTCAATATGTTGACTTGTATGAATTGCAACCAGTACAACTCAACCAAGTCCACGATGTCATAACTCGGACGAAAATGAATTCTGGGTCTACTCCTACGCTTCCAAGATACCGCGATGCGCTTCGCAGAGCTACTTACAAATCGATTTAAGGTGCTTGGTCTCCATCGCGATGCAAAGTCTTCCTATGGCTTGCTAGCCAAAATCGCTTTGATCGTGGCAATGGCCATAACGGCGGGGTGGCCTAATCAATATTTCGCCCAATGTGTTTGCCGAAACTCGAAATCACAGATCATCTTTTCATTGATCGCCCACAAGTTCGAAAGTTGTGGGAACTAATAGCTGCATGGGCTCGATTGCCGTCTCTATCATCGGACCGGTGGGACCCACCTACGGCCTTAAGCTTACAAGATTGGAGCCTTCGCCTAATAAACGGACAACCAGGAATTCGAAAAGGGCTAAAGTCACTCATCATCTTAACTTGCTGGCAATGGTGGAAAGAACGAAATAGCAGAATTTTTTGAAGCAAATAAAATGACATTGAGGAGATCTTACAATCCATCAAAGATGAGGCCAGAATTTGGATTATCGCGGGTGCGGAACACCTAAAAAAGCTTCTGGACAGACTAGCTTAATTTTAGTTCTTTTATTTTCCTTCTCCTTCTTATTCCCTTTCTCCGGTTCCTCGGAGTGATCTGTGTTTACCTTCCGGTGCAGTATCTTGCACCTTGTACTTTCCGACTTTCTCAGATCATATGCATGCTATGAGATATATAGAAGGGTAACTCGCTTCAGCCTTACCAAGTGACTGGATTCTAATTTGGCAATAAACCAAATAGTGCCCAAGATATTTGCCAGGATTTTGGCTACCTAGCTACCTAGTACCAAACCAAGCACTATCCTAAGCTACCATACAAAATATCGACTTTAGCATAGGTCACAAACCAAACACAACTATTTTACCCCGAGTTTTTGATAAGGCTAGTTGGGGCTCAAAGCCAAATTCCAGGACCGTTAGGCTTTGCCCTCCCGCCTTCCACGACCTTTCGCGAAGACACAAGAATGGTCAGGCTCGGTAGCTTGCCGTGGAGTTGCATAGTAGAAATAATCCAAAAAGAACACAATACTACACGACACAGGTCACAGGTGGATGAGTAACAAAAACTGAATTAATTTATCTAGATACCACTGGTCAGACACAGGTTAGATAGATATTATCAACAGTTTGATTTGGCCTGGTATTAACCCGAACAAACCAGGGTAAAAGCGCAGAATGAGTTAGCACTGTTCAGTCCACCATCTTCAGATGTGGTTTGTTCTTATTCCCGGCCAGTTGGTCCCGCAAGGCTTCCTTGATTTTTGGCAAGTCCTCCATGATTTTGCCCAAGTCTTCCTCGGTTTTGTCTTCCAGGATTTCCCGCAAGTCTTCCAGTTGGGGAAGGCTGAGCGAAACTTCCTTGAGACTTGACAGGAATTGTACCCCAGAAAACCCGACACAGCCTGCAACAAAACAATAGAGCACCCGTAGCAGCTCAAGCTTCGGCGTTGCTTTTTCTTCAAACTCAACCGATCTGAGGTAATATAGGCTCTTAAGCTCCAGCACTGTCAAACTTGCGAAGGTCTCGGGACGGAAATGGAGGTGGAGTTCTTCTCCCCACTTAAATGACACACGATGAAGACGTAAAATGGCAAGATTTGGCAGCTTCCCAAGTACTACTATGGCATCATGCCCCAGTTGGGTACTCCGTAGGGTCAACTTGGCTAGCATCTGAAGCTGTTGGATCCATGTTGGTAATTTGACCAGATAGCCATACAACTTAAGGCTCTGTAGGTCATTTGGGGGTGGGGACAAGTCATCCAAACAGCCTTCTAACCCAGGCTCGCCCTCGGCGCGCATTGACAAGGAATGCAAGCGGCCGTGATTGGCAATAGCAGAACAGAGCTCCTTGCAGTTTTTCTTGTTGATGCCGGTCACTCCTAGCTTACGCAACTGAGTGAGCTTCTTGAGCTCCTTCACCATGGCCTTCCCCCGTGCAACGTTGACGACACCCAGTGTGTGCAGGGCCGTCAACCTCCCAATCCCACCGGGCAATTTAACACCATTCTTATCCAAGCCTCGCAACCAAACACCAGCCTGAAAACAGAGGTATGGTAATGCGTCCAAGTCATCAATAGACTCTTTCCGTACATAGCTCTTGTAAGGTGCCGAGCCAAATTCCTCCAAGAACTCACAAGGTCCTGTGTCGCTCCAGCTGGGATCCTCATCAAAAGGGATGACACCGGCACGGAGGTATTTTAGCTTTGGGAGCATAACAATGCTTGCTGGCAGCGTGATCACATATGTGTCTCTGATATCCAGTGTCTCCAGGACTGACAGATTACCAAATGAATCCGGGAGATGGTAGATATATAGACATTGCCTCAGAGACAGGTACTTTAGGTGGCGAAGGTTCCCGATTGGCACAAGGTCATGATCCCGCAGATCTTCTGTGTCTTCTAAATCCAGCACCCGAAGCAATCTCATCTTCTTAGAAATGAAAGGTCGCCACTCTCCAAACACAGTCAGTGATCGAATGTGGGACTCGTCCAGTATGCTTCCCAACACACCCTTCTTTTGGTCTCTGCTCCAACTACGGCTTACAACAAGGTGGCGCACTTTATTTTTAGACTGCAAAGTGGAATGCTCATCCAGTACGAATACAAGATTCTCTTCTTCTGACTTCAAGATGCTGATTTCACGCATGAGATCATGAACTTGGTAGAAATCAGTAGTCTTCCCGGTTTCATCAGTCCTTGTTTTGGATGGTTGTATCATGCTCCTGTTAAGAATGTCTGTAAAGTGTTCCTCTGCTACTTCCTCGGCAGTCTTGCCTCTCACTTCCCTTGAGTAACCCTCTGCAATCCACCGCCTCACTAAACGTCTATGCCTGATGTTGTGGTCTTCAGGGAAAATCGACAAATACAGAAAGCAAGACTTGAGATGATAAGGCAAACCATCATAACTTGAGTTAAGGACTGTCTTTATCTCCTCAAGTTTTGGATTGTTCTGCAACTCCGCACTGATATGATCATTCAGTTTTCTCCATTCCAAAGCAGTTCTAGATTTGGTTGCCAGAAAGCCACCTATAGTCGCAATGGCAAGGGGAAGCCCATGACACTTTTTCAGAATTAGTTTTGCTTGCTCCATCATGGTATCAGTTAAATCACACTTTTCAGCCCCACTAAATACCTGAAACATGATTCAATAAAGTGAGTAGCTGATGCAGGGGAATCCTTTAAATCATCTCCACCAAAATTATAAAGCTTCAAGCGGATTAATAATCAGACATATGGTTGCAGAGCAACAATCATTCAAAGACGGGCACGTGTTGGTACAAATTTTAATCACATGCATTGGTGTAATTTTTTTTGAAAGATTGGCAGGAGCTCTGCCTTTTATTCAAGAGAGGATGCGAAAACAACAATTGAGATGGTGTTTGTTTGTTTGTTTTCCTTTCTTTTTTTTTGGCGAAGGATGTTGGCTCTAGAAGATCATGGTACGTGATATATTTGTGATGAACAATTAGCGAGATTTTGATATGATGAATAAGTGGTAAAAAGAGTTAAAGCTAATGTGGATCAAGTTAGGATGAACTTATTTCCGGAAGATGTTTTCTTTGTCTTTGATGCGCAGGTGAAGCGAGGAGATGATCGTGGTGTGTGACGAGGGACCGAGACTAGGATAGGATTTCCGAGGTCGGAGTCGGTCAGGAGATGTCACTGGATGGTCATGCTCTAGCTTGGGCGCATAAAGATGATGAGGACGTGGAACCGGGAAGTTCTACGCAGATTCTGTCTATGGTGTGGGTTGTACGTGTGTTTGTTTAAGTTTTGGGCTCCATGTGTTATTGGGCCAATGGATATGCATGCATGTATTTAAGAAGATATTAGGGTTTGGTTTAGTTGCTCTGAACAAGATAATCAACGAGATTGCTTTTGCGGCGGCGGGAGGTTCAGCCGTTTTTTATGCGACGATAGCTTTTGCTCCCGGGGATGTTCTTCTTTTGGGTTGGTCTGGTGGCTTGATGTGTTTTGTTTTTCCTCTGCTGCATCCATGCATGTCCTTGGTGACAAGGAATGATTGACTAGATAATTGGCTTGGCTGTTGTTTTGGTCCTGCGTCAGGAAAACTTGCGGGCTTGTGTTCTGCTTGCATGAACGAATAGAAGAAAGGGCGACTAGAAAACTTGCGGCGGCCGGCGACTAAAACTTCTGTGTCTGTTTGCTCTTGGCGGCCGTGATTGACTTTGTTTGTTCTGCGTTCTAAACAACTTGCTGTCGTCTGGAGTATTTCCTGTTATCGTTTGTTTTCTCTGTAGGTATACAGACGCACCACGAAGCTTCACAACGTTGGTGACACTCTGAAGAACAGATCAGCGGCAAGGCTATGTTGTCGTTGAGTTCTGAAGAGCGAAGAGTTGCTGAAGTAACTTGATGCCAATTGAATTCTGAAGATCAATTCCCGTCATTCTTGATACAGTAAAATTGCAAAGATAATATCTATAGATCCGATCAAGTTGACTCCTGTTGTGTTAATTTCAAAATTGAATCTAGTTTCTACAGTTAAAATTTCACGCCAATCCAACCATGGGATCTTCAGTAATTATTATTTTAGTGAATATAGGTTAATCTGTTTTTGTCGAAACCGAAGCAGTTTTTCCTAGCTTGTTTAGGGGGTTTAAAGAATCACTAAAAATTTATTTTAGCTTCCACTCAATCATTCACTCCCCTCTGATTGACGTCATCCGATCCTACAGGCTCTTATTTAGATGAAGAAACGAAAGGAAAGTCTATGGGACTGATTGCATCTAGAAAGAAACCAGTACTTTTCGTTATTTCTTTGTTTTAGAAACCAGTAGCTGATGCAGGGGAATCCTTTATAAATCATCTCCACCAAAAGTATAAAGCTTCAAGTGGATTAATAATCAGACATATTGTTGAAGAGCGACAATCATTCAAAGACTGGCATGCATCGGTGTAATATTGTGTTGAGATCGTGGTCCTTTTTTTTTTTGGCGAAGGGCGTTGGTTCTTTTTTAGATGGAAGAAACGAAAGGAAAGCATACGGGATCGATTGCATCTAGAAAGAAACGAGTACTTTTCGTTATTTCTTTGTTTTAGGAATTTTCAAATATTATGACCTTATCTTTTATTCTAGAAAGCTGAGATCATTTTATATTTCAGTTTGAGTTCATTTCTAACTTTATGCCGTGTGACTCATGTTAGATCCCCTATATAAACAGAGACCGTGCACCCTTAAATTGAAGGGTGGCAAATATCCAATTAATTCTAAATTTAAACTACAGATTACTTTGATCTGAGTCAGAATCACGAGATGGTAATTTGTCTGGGCCGAACCCTCTAGTATACCTTGGTGTTCTTTTGTGCGCTTCGATATAGCTATCCGCTGCAGCGACCAACAAATCTGCCGCATCAGTATCCCTTGTCCCAATAAAATTATAATATTATAAAAGTACTTTTTGAGATGAATTTTCACATATGATTTTTATGTATCCGATCTAAATATTAAAAAAGATATTGATAACTAAAGTTTCAAAAGTTTAAATATATGTATCCTAAAACGATATGTTTTTATGAACCGGAGGAAGTATACCCCTTCCCTCCCATATATTTATCTAGAGCAATTTCCAAGATCATTTATTACTATGAACTAGAGTGACACACACTATCAATATGATCTTTTGTATACATGTATTGGTCATGTCGTTGACCAAGATGGTAGCAAATATCTTGCAAAACTGTGTTAGTCGCTGTTTTGCAACGTAGCCTCCTTCATGTGTTAGAATTAAATGGGCTAAATGCTAATAGTGATGGGAAAATCATTAGCAATTTGATTTCCATACAAATTCTAAAGTAAATCCTGAAAAGAAGCTGAATTCAGAATAATAATTAAAAGAAAATAGAAATTGGATTTTTATACCAATTCCAGCCTACAACTAAGGCCCTGTTTGTTTAGGCTTAAGCTTTTTGGCTTATAGCTTAAAGCCAGCTTTTTGGCTTAAATAGCTTAAAAGCTAATGGCTTTTGTACATGATAGAGGTGGATATTTTTATCTAACATTAATGTTATTAGTTTAAAACCAACCATCAATAAGCTAAAAAAAACCTCTCCCAAGTGGCTTTTGGCTTTTAGTTATATGATGGCTTATGGCTTTTAAAAAGCCCAGATAAAAAGCTACTCGTTTGTTCAGGCTTTAGCTTTTTGGCTTTTAAGCTGGTGAAAAAGCCTAAACAAACATGGCCTAAAAAGAAACCAACAGCAAGTATAGTAAAAAACATGCAAATTAGGAATAAAAAATAAAGGATGATTAGAGATTTGATTCATATTATACTTTAATATGCTATAGATAAATTTTATTTTAAATCCTATTTTTTAATCTATTTATTGTTTACTTATTTTATCTGTGATAAGGAGATTAAATACTTTATCTAAGAAGCTAGCCCGTGTAAATGTACGGGTTGCTAACTAGTTTGCTGAAAAGGCCACGATGTACTACTGATATTGGATACCCAAAAAGTTCATAGATATAATGCACGTATTGGTTGTACACAATTATAAAATTTCAAGACTAAATTTTGCAAAACTACTAGCTTCTTGTACAAATTATTAGAAAACTATAGATTTTAGGAACTATTTCACAGAACTCCATACTTCAGAGCTAGATGTATCACAAAGCTACAAATTTTAGAAATCCTATTGCACGTTGATGTAGCTAACACACTGGGCCCACCTAGCAGCCGCTATACAACTCTCACCCCCCGCAATGGCATGTCCACATCATGCATCACGCTAGCATTACATTGACGACCACGTTAATATGCACAGGGACGAAGGAGGCCTGGGCCTGCCATGATAAGTCCATGCAAAAAAATGCAAAAATATGTTAAAAAATCAGTAAAATCGTAGCTTAACCCGAGAAGGTGTCGTCCCGCCCGAGGCATGGACCTGGACTGGCTCCGCCCCTGAATATGCATGTCTAGGGGGCTATTTTATCTCCTCCTGCTCCTTCCAAAGGAAGGTGGCGCGATGACACGTTGCTCAATCCACATGAGAAAAATAGTAGGCAGGCCGTAGTTGCAGCATGGCGCATGACGTGGACAAGCCGAAACGGAAGGTGAGGGCGATACAGGGACTGCCAAGTGGGCTCAGTGTGGCAACCATACATCTAGCCTTTAAATCTTTTCAAATCTTAAGTTACGTGAAATAGTTGCTAAAATATATTGTTTTTTGATAGTTTGTATGACAAACATTTAGTTTTGCAATATTTACAAAAAATTTGACGAACTCATTTGTACCACACAGAATTAAAAAAACACCAGTGCATCCTGCAGTGCACGTACTGCTTGTCTTTTCTTAGTTTTCGATATCAGAGGACTGAAAGTAATTATTCTAAGTATATTTTTCTACATTTGCTTATTGCTTAGTCTTTTAGAAAGGAAGTTTTTTCGGCACGCATACATATATAGTTGCATGTTCACGAATATTACCCAGACCTGCTGCTTAAATTTCAGTGAGTTTTGCAACTACCATGTGCCGTAGCTCACACATTTGAGGTCATGCCTAACCTGTGAGAATGCCTGAGCAGTGGCAATCCTTACCAGTTGCCATCTACTCCAACCGTCCTACATAACACTTGAAATCAAAAGGACAGGAGCATGATAAACTGTTTCGTATGTCCTCATACGCACCTTCTTTTTGAAGAGGTCAAGTGCAGCATTATACCCTAGAGATTCCAGTTTGTATTGCGAGTTGCAACAGTCAGCAACATTTGGGTCCCTTGTAGTGATTATGATCCGGCTGCTTGCACTCCCAACTATAGTTAAATACGGCCCTATCGAATCCCATTCTGTTTTGGATGATAGATCATCAAGAACAATGAGATAAGTACCACTTTTTAGAAGCTTAGATGTCTCGTCTATCAATTCTTTGATTTGCATCATTTGTAACTTCTTGTGTATATCATCTCTCAATCTAGCGTCCTTCACAGGGTCCTTTCCAGTATTATCCGTGTGTAACCGCAGAGCTAAGCTCCTGAAGAACTCCTCACGATGGAAAGGATGCATTACGGTAACCCAAGCTCGCTTCAGAAACTTGCCACTAAGCTCTTCACTTCCGTAGACACTTCTAACAAGAGTGGTTTTTCCAATACCACCCATTCCCCATACAGAGATCACCTGACAACGCTCATCCTCTTGGCAAATTAGATTGATGACATCAGATCTTGCCGCCTTTCGCCCGACGAACTGAGATTCCTCCAGAGAGGCTTGCATTGTTGTAATGCGAGCAAGGTTCTTTCCAGTGGCGGCCGAGTTGGAATCCTTCTTGAGAGGGAGGGCGGGCGAATTGGTTCCATCCATGCTCACAGATTGATCCTCCACTATCTCATCGGTGACATTATTTGAGCTAGGCTCGGGCTGGAATATAATAAGAAATAAGTTATTATTTATGTGACCAAATTGACTGTTCACAAAAACAAAATTTAGAATAACCAAACAGTAGTGAGAAAAGCACATTCACACAATAGTAGAAAAGCAGTGCATAATATTTGCATGATACATTGTTGTTGGGACAGCAAGACACACCTTGACATCCTCAAGTAAACTTTGTAACAATATGATGGCATAGACATTTAGACAATACATTGCGTCAGGGTTGCTAAAACATGTTTCTTTAGCCATTAAACATGTATTTTTGCTTTCAGGAGTGCTTGGATCACAATCGAACAACGATATTACCTGACTATAGAAGAGATAGAGAGGCTGATGACGCTGATCCGATGATTGATCGAGCTTGGATAATAGGCTTGGCTGCCCTATGCATAGTCTTGCAATTTCTACTTGGTCCGTGGCCACAATGATTCGGCTTCCATTCTTCCTGTCAGGGAAGCAAGTTCTGATCCAATTCCACTCCACTACAGTGGACAGGCCATCAATGACAATCAGGTACCTATTATCATGCACATATCTATCGAACTTATCACTCAATTTTCCAGGTGCCACCACCGTCTCCATCTCCTTCAGAATACCAGCCCCTATAGCTGTTCCTTCTTCTGCCTTCCCCTTTCCTCGAAGAGAATCCAAGTAAAATTGTCCGACCAAGCTCTGGAGGAAGTCTTTTGGATTGAATGGTTGCATCAGCTTAACCCAGGCGCGGCATCCAAAGTTTGTGCGTATCTCTTGACTGTCATAGACTTCCCAGATGACGGACATTTTCTTGAGATCATCTCCTGCTCCTCCCCACACCGAGATCACTCGAAGAGCTTGGTCATCTCTGGTGATCAGTTGGCAGAGATCCACTTTCTGTTCGTCCTTGTTTGCTGCAGCAATCCTTGGTTCATCGGTGCCAAATATTGCTGTGCTGCTGATGCTGAAGTGCTCAGCAGTGGTGGCAGGGTTGGAGTCTTCGATGAGGCGGTAGCGCAGGTTTCTGTGGCTCACATCCTCCACCCTGGCCTTCAGCTCCTTAATCTCCTTGGCGACGCGGTGCGGTGTTCGCAGCGTGCGAGGGAGACGCCACCAAGATGGTTTTTGCCGATGAACGGAAAAGTCTTGGAGGCAATCCTCCGTATCATAGGCCAGGTCACGGACCTGCTTCACCCAGGTTTTAACCACCTTCTTCTTGGTCCGGTCCTCGTCCGCGGCCATAAGGAAGGTCTGCATCATGTCGAACTCATCCCTGATGAAAGCCAGATCGCGCTGGACGCCAAACTGCAGAGCAACCTCATCGGCAACGGCGGATTTGGCCGCGCCGAGCGCTCCCTCCAGCACGGACTTGGCAACACTCACCACCGTCGCCTCCATTCCTCTACAACAGCTTGTTTGGGTAAACTGGATTAGTGGAGTTGGGTGTGATAGAGCTCAGATGCTGGTGGATGGTCTAGCGAAGCAACGGACGGATTAAGAAGAGATAGCTCACATCCAGGACGGCACAAATCACATTTTAAATTGACATGTGTGCACCCGATTGCCTGTCATAATTAGGTCCTATAGACTTAGTTGATCTAATGACTTTGATACTGATCGGGTCGTAATCTAAAATGGGAAAGCCAAAAAATTCAGAAAATTGTGCTCATTCCAAAGAAAGATGGCGCTGATGTGGCGGCCGATTTCCGACCCATCAGTCTAATTCACTCCATCTCCAAAATCATTTCCGCTGTTCAAGGCGCAAGGCTCGCCTCGCATCGACTTCATATCACCGCCTTAGACTGCTTTCATCAAAGGGCGAAGCATCCAACAGAACTTCCTGGCTGTCCGCAACCGAGCTCGCCTCCATAATCACCGCATGAGCCGCTCATGTTGAAGCTTGACATCACCAAAGCTTTCGACTCGCTTTCGAATATCTCCTCGACCTTCTCGCAGTCGTGGGTTTGGAAATCGATGGCGACGCTGGCTTTCCCAATGTTTCACGACGTCATCATCTTCTGTGCTCCTAAACGGGGTCCCAGGCCCATCGATTGTGCACCAATGTGGACTGCGTCAAGGAGACCCCTTATCACCATACCTTTTCAACATCGCGATTGATCCGTTACACTTCCTCCTCAAAAAAGCGACGGATGACGGGGTTCTATCTCCTATTCAAGACGATGCACCTTATGCCCGCCTATCCCTCTATGCTGACGATGCGGTCATCTTCTTGAACCCCGTAAGAGAGGAGCTCCTGGCGATCATCTCAATCCTACAGCATTTCGGTCAAGCTTCGGGCCTTCGTGTCAACATGCAGAAGAGTTCCATTGCGGCGATCCAATGCCACAATCTTGACCTGGCCAACATCATCCAAATTGCCCAAGGATCTATCTCGGACTTTCCAACCAAATACCTCGATGCCGCCACCCCGGTCGCTTCACGCCGGTCCACCTTCAACCGATCATTGATGTAATTGCTCGTTTACCGCGGGATGGCAATCCCAACTCCTCACTATTGGTGGTCGGTGACCTCGTTAAATCGGTGCTTACCTCCATACCGATTTATATTTTGACTGCGTTAAGACTCCTAAGAGCTTCACCGCCGACATCGACAAAATAAGGCTAAAATTCCTCCGGTCGGCAATACTCAATTGCATGGCGGAACCGCAAGGTGGCATGGGCATCTGTGCCGCCTCGGCCCGGGCGGCCTTGGTGTGTTAGATCTTAATAGATTCGCGCGCGCTCTAAGGTCGCGATGGCTATGGCTAACATATTCGGACTTCAAAGACCGTGGCCCAATCCGATAGTGCCTCGTGACCGCATCGACAGTGACTTATTCATGTCAACTACCGTCATCATTGGCATTTGGCGGGCGATGTTCGACGCCCACGGGTCGCAAGGTGCGGCGCTTGTCGAATTGCGCCCATCCTCTTCAAACACTCTAAGCGAAAGGGAAGAACGGTGGTCGATGCCCCGCTCAACAACAATCGGATCCGTGACATCCGCCACCAACTCACGCCACCGCTAATTGCTGAATATATTCGCTCGTGGATCATTATTCAATCAGCACTTCTCGCACCCCAACACCGACAACGCCATCATCCGAAGGCAAGCTCCAACGGCCTATACTCGCCAGATCCGCCTACCACCGCCAATTCATTGGAAGTACATCCAAGCCTTACCTCTCAACGATCTAGACCGCTGGCGCCGCCACGTATAAAGATTTTCTTCCGCCGCACATCAAAACCGCTTATGGACGGCTCGGCCACAATTAAGACGATGGCCAAATCAATACTTGCCTCATGTGTCGCAGGTCTAGAAACGGTCTCCCACTTATTTCTCCATTGCCCCGAGGCCCGCCGAATGTGGGCCTCCGCTGCTCAAGGATCCGGCGCCGCCGCTGACCCAAATTGGGATGTCTCAACTAACCTACTGTGCATGGACCCCGCGACACATCAAAGCGCTATAATGGCTCAAAAAAGGGTTTCAAAACCGTTATCATTTTGGTATGTTAGCAATGGTGGAAGGAGCGAAACAGCAGAACTTTCCGTCAGTCCTGGGCGCACCACGACCAAATCCTTCAGGCCATCAAGGATGAGGCTGCTTCCTGGGCGGCGGCAGGCGCAAAGCATCTACAGACCATCCTCCAGGGAACCCCGTCATAGCGTTGTTTTTTCTTCTTTCTTCTTTCTTTCTCCTTCTCCTAATTGTCTTCTCTCTCTTGTTTGGGTGCGGCCTTTGCACCCTGTAATTAAACTCTTTCTTTTCTTCTAATATATCTCATGGCCTTTGCCGTCTTCAAAAAAAAATTCAGAAAACATAATCTTATTGACTTAGTTGATCTAATGGCGATTGAGTCGTCATAAAATATATTGCGAGGGAGAACTACGCCACAAGCCTCTACACTGACCTACAACTTTGCACATATCTTGACAATATTTTTATGTGTCAGCATGGATTAATCTAATAGCAATCAGGCCCTTGATAGATCATCAACCACCTACCAACAAATCAAGATATATAAGGTATGTCTTTCTTAAAGTGCCAACGAATGTAATGATATATCCTGAATTCTCCTATTTTATATTGTGAGGGAGAACGACTCTCCAAACCTCTACACTGACCTTTTTTACTATATTGGCCCTTTGCGTTGTAGGTTTTTCGAAAATAACCACCGCAGCGACGCAAGCACTGCACCCTGCTAATCCACGGTCTGAAGACGCTACATGCGCCACAGCTCGCCGGGCCCATGGTCGGCACTGCAATGCCCGATGCAGTGCTCCGGGGCGCTGCACCTCCCGCTCGAGAATATATGTGCAGTGTACATGGCAGCTGGTTACCTTAGCGCCAGCCGCGCGTCTCGCATGCATATGAACATGGCGTGCAAGCTCACGATCCAACCAGAATATAGGCATCGCGTCAATGGCAAGGTTTCATCGATTTGGCAAGTATGGATCGAGTAGGAGGTGAAGCAAATTACATCCTCCAGCAGTTCTGTTCTTGGCTACCACGTAGCTTAGTGATTGATAGAAAAGCAAAAAAACAAAAAAAACAAAAAAATGTTTATTACTTGTGTTTTCTCCTTGGTGAGAACTGCATCACGTTTTTTTCTCTGATTTATATTTCTTTAGAAGCTGTGGGTATTCTATTCAGATATCATCTACAACACCCCCATGCTGTTAATACGCTCACGATTTTCTAGGTGATTATCTCTACTACTATAATGCAGCTAGCTTGGTGGCGCAGACGACTTCGTGGACCCCACCCTACCTCTGCCCATCCTGCTCCGAACGATACGGCCGGGCCCTCCCATCCGAACCTAAAAGCCCAGCGGCAACCAAACCCTAGCGAGCAGCGAAGAAGCCCCAAATCCCCATCCTCCGTGTCGTCTCATGACCACGACTCGAGGTCGCTCGATCCTCCGCTGACTCCCGAGGTCAGCTGATCCTCCGCGAGCCCGCCTAATCCTTCCGAACTCCGCTGAGGCCACTCGGCACCTTCGACTACTGAAAGTGCCAAGGCTACCGATCCTCCGAGAGCCCACCGGCGACTCTAACTTTTCTCCACAAGGCCATCGCGCGGACCTCGTTCTCGCTACGGCCACATCCACCACACAACACCGCCGAGTCTCGAGCGCGGCGCCTCGCACCTCCGCGGCTCCTCGTCCTCCGCTTCACGAAGACCTCGCCTCGTCCTCCGCCTCCGAGCAGCAGATAGATTGAATTACATCATTAATCCGTTTATCGCTACATATGATGTCATATTTGTTTGACTTATATTATGTATATAGCTTCAAAATACTTCAATCTCCGAGCACGATCGGTCTCTCGTCCACCCTTACAGCGACTCTTCATCGCCGCCATCGCTTCTCAAGCCACTCGCCGGCGACGACAACCGCCGCCTCGATCGCTTCCTTGGTCAAGAGAAAGGCGTCGGGCGCTCACGATAGGGACACCTCGCCTTCGCCGACGCTTCGCCTCATCGCCCAAAAATAGCCGGCCAAGTGATCTGGTGTAGGTGCGGGTTTTTCCTCCGAGATCCCCAGCTGCCTCCGCCTCTTCGCTTCGCTCGAGAGGATGTCCTGCAGCCGCAGCTAACCTTTTCATGCGTCTGTGTGGGGTTCTCAGATTCTAGGGTTTTGCACTCCGCCTAGGATTTGCCTCCGTCTTTGCTGAGGGTTTAACCCCATTTCGATGCCCTATTTTTGGCCAGAATGCAAGTAGCAGTTCTCCTTTGGGGCATATAAGTAGTCGAGTCAAAATTAGGAAGTGAGTGTACCAACAAAGGTAAAAATATATGTCTGAAAGCTGGTCAGGAATGGGACTGCCCGTGAAGGTAAATAAGTTCGTAAGACATCTAGATCTGCTGTCAGATACGTGGATCATAACCTTCTTGGTTGCCAGAGAAGAGTTAATCTTGAACAACAGTCAGGAGTGGCTTATGCTCTCGATAGATCGCTGCCCAAACTGAGACTTGCACTAAAATTTATATTTTGCTTTGGGGAGATTGGAATATATATATATATATGTATATATATATATATGTATATATATATATATATATATGTATATATATATATGTATATATATATATATATGTATGTATGCAACAGTGTGGTACATGGTTATGAGAGGATATGAGTTCAAGGCTCAGTAAATTTCTAGCTTGCTTACTATCTATCACTTAACCAAAACTGGCATAGAGGTGATAACGATTTGGTAGAAGAAATGTGGCCAGTCTTGTACTGTGGTGGCCACGTCCATGTAGAAGCTAGCCAGATGAAATAATTTTAACTAGAAGAAATATTATGGATGTAAATCTCCTTTGGAAAGTCAATCTCTGTACAGGCCCACCTATTAACAATATAGGTTTTTGATCAATTCTAATGCCCTATTTATTCTGGACTCTTTGCAATTCATGATTGACATTGATAGAGTCCTTTGAACTTCCTTATTTGATTTAATCCAATAAAAAGATCAACGTCTTAGATAGCACGATAGAAGGTAACATATTGAGGTATGCCCATTTAACAAGAAGATAACTAATCTTTCTTACAAGAAAAAAAATGCAGACTCCTATGGTGTACAGTTTCAAAATGGGGAAAAGTCTAGCATGTAACATAAAAAAGGATGAATATTTGTTGGTACTATATTGTTCTTCATGAGTTATAATATCATTTAGTGTTTAAGTTTGAAAAAAAATCGCATTATAAATGCGAAACACAAATTAATGTTAGTAATTAACCTGATCAAACAAATCTAAAATTGATAGCCCGTGCGAATGCAAGGGTTGGCTACTCGTATTCGATAATAGCAGAAGAAGAACGGCAAGAATAGCTGCGCCACTGTGGCAAAAAAAACTGTTAATCAATTATGCTCTTTGATTTTTTCACTGTCGTTTTTCCTTCCAAGGTACCATCCAATTGCATGTCATGACAATGTTTTAGAGACTGTTAAGGTACGATTCAACAACATAGGTGGGAATCTTATATATATAATATGACTTGGTGATTCAACATAGGAATGCCATATTTCTTTCTACATGTACGTCTTTTAGACAGCTTCCTTGTTTGGTCTACTTATAAACTTTTGATTGACAGGAGCCCATTAGTGTCCATACTGCGCAAATGCATGAACATAAATCTATTGCCATTGCCATGCTCCTTCCCTTGTAGGTTCTAGCAACAAGTGAGGCAACAATTATATATATATATATATATATATATATATATATATATATATATATATATATATATATATATATATATATATATATATATATATAGGAAGCTTTTTCAGATTCGAGTATTTCAATTTCAATATACCACTTAAATGAAAGTATTATACTTTTTATCATTTTCGATATACTTCAATAATGATTCTAAGATACTCCAATGTGACATGGTTGAAAAAATCATCGAACCCTATATTTTTGCTATATACACTTTACATATGTGAAAAGAATATATAAACAAATTATGCTATAAAGGGTTGACTTTGATGAAATTTTTGTGGAACTCACTTTGGAGTATCTTATAATTAGTGTTTGAGTATACTCAAAAGGATAAAGAGGTATAATAATATCATTTAAGCGGTATATTGAAGGTGGGAGTACGTATCTCTGTGAGTATAGAACCATTTTCCTATATATATATATATATATATATAGAGAGAGAGAGAGAGAGAGAGAGAGAACTATATATATCTCAATTAATTAGCTGAATGGATACATCGTCGGTGGCAACCCCGGCTGGAAATTGTATAAAGTCAAGCACGACGACTGTTTTAATTATCAATTGAATTTGTGACTCGTGTGATCGAGCCTCCTGGACTGGAGGAAGGTCTTGTGCTTGCCCTCGGCAGAGCTGAGGTAGTTGAGGAAGGTGGTGAAGTCGGTGTCCATGTACCGCCGCGGGTTGTTCCGCTCGTTGACGAGCTCCGCCGCCGGCCCGATCACCCGCTCCGGCGGCACGCTGTGCAGCGACGCCATCGAGATGCGCGACCGATGGTAGTGTGGGGAATCAAATTGATATGAGGTACACACAATTCACTGCCATTCTTGGTCCATTTGGTGATTTGATCAATAAGTGCATGATCATTTCTTCGTTTTTCCCTTTTCAACCTATCTCTTATTGGTTGAATCTTAGCTATGTGGTGTTGCAGGTCCGTGTGGTGGTCTATTTAGCCATGGCGCACTGATGAACAGGAGTATGCTAGATCGTGCTCAGCGGCAACTCCGATGCCAATATCGAGTTCACCACACGCATCCTCTAGGTCTGTAAGCTTATTGCCTTGAATTCATCTCAATTTGATCATGCATGGTTATGAAATTAGTGAATGGTGATAGGATATTGCTCCATTGCGAGCAATTCTATTGAGATTGCTTATGATGTGTCTGGTTGATCTTCATCTGTTGTTTCGCTTTCAAGAAATTTAGTTTGAGTAAATTAGATTATGAAGTGAATGAGATATCCCATTTGCTAGGTTCTTGGTAGTAAGAGGGCTTGTATTCCTCTATATGTCGGCATTTGAATTAATTCTGCATAATTTATAGGATAGAGCTACAACATTACATTATGTGGTTCAAGTTGGTACACTTTCAAACTAAAATCCCAAAATCAATTTTCTCTTTGGAATATCAGTTCTGAATCATGCTATTTTATTTTGTAAGTTTACTTTTCATATTCTAAGTCTTATGCAAGTGAATTGAGTCTTATTTAAGATACTTGCTTTCGCAAATAAGAAGAAGGACAAGGGCCAAAAGTCTAAGAAAACTCACGGGAATCTCACGAAAAACATTGTTAGGTTATCTGAATGATTGGTGAAACCACTGAAGGTCAAATTGTTATCTCGATTCATATTTTCATCGCGTCTATTGAGCATGCAAATTGATTTGCTGATTATAAAAGTCTGTACGTTGCATTGTTTTTACATTCCTTTCTCATCATCTTTGTAATGAATTGACAGGGGACATTCAGCTGGACAATTCCAAGAGCATATCCATCGAGTAATTGTTCTTCTTGGTAGATCATGTGGTTGATTTGTGAGTTAGTGAGTTACCAATCTGACGTGTTTTTGTTCTGGGTGAAAGATCATCTATGGCCTATTAACTTTGAAAACTATACTTATGGCCCTAACCTCTTGAGAAATATAGGTTGATTTGCCTCTCTTCTCCAAACAAGTACTATTTATTGGGGGGTAAAGCATCGTTTGTTTTTTCAAGAAGATCATTTTTTCATTTATTCTTTCAATCAGTGTTATTTTTTTCTGCTTGTAAGCATATTTGGCCATTGAAAAAATACAATCATATCTCTTGCATGACGACTCAACATTCAAGCAAAGAGAAAGTTGATCCGAAAACATTGGAGATATGGTCATGTGATTATACATTTGGGAGATGGACCTATCGAAGAAGCTACCAAAATGTTTGTCGAAGGATGATCTTGGCTGCTGGTAGCAGCTATCTTGCTTTTCTTGTCCTGTTCATTGATTTCTTTGTCTCTCTTAATATCAATCTGTTCATTGTTTTCTGCTGGGCTTCCTTCTTCGTATTTCTATTGCCAATCATTGTATTATTTTCCTAAGATGCTTTATGAATGAAATCTCAAATCATTTCTGCCAATCAGGTGTATGGCATGTGAAATCATCATATTTTCATGTCTTTTTAAGCATACTATTGCTGCTTAGCTATTTTGATGATAGGATTCATTTCATGGTATAATAAGTAGCATTTTCTGCTGTCTCACAAGCATCATCTTATCCCTTTTCTCTGTTTTTTTTCATATCTAAATGCTTCCAACATCGTATGTCAGAATACTTCAAGCATGATAGACCTTTCATATCAGGTTGATAGGTTGTGTTTACCTTTTAGTACTGTGTCATAGAAGATTAGTGTATGATGTTCAGCTTATTTTCACATTTCCATGTTTGTTCCTGCCTTAATTTGGTTGATTAGTTACTATCCATTGTAGACAGTGGTATTTAAGACTAATATATATATGCTTTTCCTGCTCTAGGTACTATCCAAAGAGGTTAAGAGGTAAAGTTCTGCTATCTTTAAGTGCAGGTAACATGACTAAAGAAGCAATATAAAAATGTAGTTCTACTTTTTTACCAACTTATGAACTATATACTCTGTGGTGCTCATTTTCCTAGGCACATTTCCTACATAGATGAAAGTGATCTACACATGTGTATTTGTTCATGGGATAATTTGTTTAGTTCATCACAAATGTGCTTGTTTCAAGTCCGAACATGAATAATTGTTATTTAAGCATTCTCGCTCGAACTTCTTCATATTTCTATTGCCAATCATTATATTATTTTCCTAAGATGCTTTATGAATGAAATCTCCAATCATTTCGCCAATCGTGTATGGCATGTGAAATCATCATATTTTTCTTTTTCTCTCTCAATATCAAACTGCTCATTGATTTCTTTGTCTATCCGAATATCAATCTGCTCAATGTTTTCGCTAAAGTCTGTGGCCTTAATTTGATCAACATAAAAACCATGTTCTATAACTGATTTTGGCACAAAGTGAATAATCTAATCTTATACGCTAGGTCATTGAAAAAAATACAATCTGTTATCTCTTGCATGACGACTCAACATTCAAGCAAGAGAAAGTTGATCCGAAAAACATTGGAGATATGGTCATGTGATTATACATTTGGGAGATGGACCTATCGAAGAAGCTACCAAAATGTTTATCGAAGGATGATCTTGGTTGTTGGTAGCAACTATCTTGCTTTTCTTGTCCTGTTGACAATCTTGACAAAAATCTTACACAATTGGAATCTTGAGGTTTGTTATTGTTGCAAGTAGCCATTTCGATTGCTTTAAGGTAATGTTCTTTTATCTATTTCAGAGTCAAGATCAGATTTGGTGGGTAGCCATTGAGGCATTGACATTTTCATTTCGCCAATCGTGTATGGCATGTAAAATCATCATATTTTTCTATTTTTCTCTCGAATATCAAATTGTTCATTGATTTCTTTGTCTCTATGAATATCAATCTGTTCATTGTTTTATGTGGGCTTCCTTCTTCATATTTCTATTGCCAATCATTGTATTATTTCCTAAGATGCTTTATGAATGAAATCTCAAATCATTTCGCCAATAAGGTGTATGGCATGTGAAATCATCATATTTTCATGTCTTTTAAGCATACCATCGCGCTTAGCTATTCGATGATAGGATTCATTTCAAGGTATAATAAGTAGCCTTTTCTATTGTCTCACAAACATCATCTTATCCCTTTCTTTGTTTTTTCATATCTAAATTCTTCCAACATCGTATGTCGAATACTTCAAGCATGATAGACCTTTCATATCGAGTTGATAGGTTGTATTTACCTTTTAGTACTGTGTCATAGAAGATTAGATAATGTTTTGTTTGATGTAATTTTGGACTAGAACCCCATGTCAGATACTCTCTTTTTAAGCCAAGGATAACATGATCTTACGATTACATTGTCGATGGTAGATTTTGGGATTAGCATGTGGAAATGGTGTCTGTCTGTGGTTAACTCACTGAATCGACGAAAAACATTGTCTACAGAGAAGTACTCACATAATAGACAAGGTTTTGATCAAAATGTTATCCAAGTCATGTTGCAATGTAACCATTTATTTTCAGATCTTTAGATTATCATTTCTAACATTGTTTTAATATCATGAATGCCTAAATTCATGTTGGAGGAGAAACCATAAAACTTGTGTAATTTGGAGAAAAAGATGTTTGATCTTGTAGCACAATTTTCTTTTGTTGTTTGAGCTTTATGTTTCGTTACCATATTTATTTTTCGTAGCAACGCACGGGCATTTAACTATTAGCTTCTATTCTGGAGCAGTGAGGCACGCTAGTGCGGTGAGTGCGGATCTATGAAACCCTTCAGGACTGATGGTTGGTGAAACAACCCTAAAGATTAGTAGTGCAAAAGAGATCATTAACAAATTAATTTTTTTCGATAAAGGAAGCTTTTATTAATCTTAGTAAATTACATCAAGGTGATACAATTAACAAATTAATGGCACATATAATTAAATTAAGCATACAACAAAGAGTAATCACCATTTCCATTCATTAACAAAATGTCATACAAAATTGATACATTACAATATACATAAATGCCAACTTAATTACAACAAAAAGGAAATACAAGAATTTTTCAATTGCCTTAAGATCTAGGCTTCTGAATATCTTCGGCATCAATCCCCTGAAAACTTGAAAGATAAGAAGTGTGCTGTTAGACCGGTATGAGATTGGTATCGCCATCGAGATGTCGACCGTCTGGCTAATCGACACCTCTCAACAGAGGGTCGAGGATGCGCCTAGAGGGGGGGTGAATAGGCGTTTATAAAATTTCGATCGCTCTAATCAATTCGCTCTAATACACCCCTATGTCAAAACCTAATCAATTTATATGCGGAAGCGATAACCTCGGTTTTGACAATTAAAGCCTAAATCAACTAGGCTCACTAAGTGCACTAATTAAATTGTGTCTCTATGCTAGAATTGCTAAATTGATCAATCAATTAATACTAAGCAATTATAATACATTCAAGCTATTGATCAATATTCAATAAATGTAAATACTTGAAAGTAAAAGAGACAACCGATATTTTTCCGTGGTGTTCGGAGACTTGCCGGTCTCCCCTAGTCTACGTTGAGGCAAGCCCGATCACTCGGACCGGCTCCCGCTCGAGCACCCGCCTCTTTCCACTAGAGTGGTTTTTCACGCTATGCCGAGGCTCAACCCGAACCTTCACAAACTTCACGGGCTTTCACACCTCGAGAGCTCTCACAAGACGACGCCACGCCGTCTAGGAGTCGGCAACCTCCAAGAGTAATAAGCCGCTCCTTCACTCGAACTTCACCGAGCACAACTAATGCGCTATCGGTGATCACCAAGTGCAACACATGCACAAGGACCTCTCTCAAGTGCAACACATGCACAAGAGATCACTCAATCCACTCCTAATTGCAACACATGCAATTAGTGCTCACACTTAAGCTCAAAACTCAATTTGGAGTGTGCAACACATGCAACACCTCACCCAAACCCTCAAGCAATGCAGCAACATCTGCCCCAAGCCCCCAAGGGGTATTTATAGCCCCTACCAAGAAAACTAGCCGCTTGGGGGCAAAATGGGCTTAACAAAGTGCTGGTACTACCGCCTCTAAGGGTTCAGAGTACCCAGAGTCTCAACGGCCGGCTAACGGACATTTTTATGTACTACCGCCTCTAAGGGCCGTAGAGTACGACTTTATGGTACTACCGCTCCCACACGGCAGTAGTACCGGCCTCACCGCACCAGAAAAACATCCCTCTGGAGAAAAGCTACCGGCGGCAATTTCCCGGTAGTACCGCACCGCCCTCAAGCCCCGGTAGTACCGGCCACAGGAGAAAAACAGGGATTCAACTCCAAATCCGATTCTCCGAAAAACAAACTTGTTCTTTGAGCCATATAGATGATCAACACATGATCATACACACGTGCGAAACACATTTACACCAACTTAGCTCATGCTCAAGGAAATGCAACCGAAATCGCGAAAACACATTTCGCAAACAAACACCGAACTTACGCTGCTCAACCTCTAGCTATGTAAGGATCAACACATGACCTTTACACTTTGCAAAACACATTTGCAAATGCCAACACATGCTCTAGGATCGACACGCATAATTCCAACGCCATTTGCAAAACACATTTGCACAACCGCAACTAAATCCAAATGACGAAAACACATTTCGCCAACCACTCAAGATCTATTTGCAAAACGATATAAATCAAACTCGAGATTATGAGATTAATCCCCTAGCCATGTGAAGGTCAACACAAGACCCGGTCAACTTGCCAACACCCGCTGCAAGCCCCACTCACATGCTCGGATTTCGGACTCATAAACCTCGCTTTATTCGCACAACGAACTTGCAAATAACTCAATAAACGATTTCATACTTGAGCACTACTCTTTGCAACACATGCAAAAGTCTAGCTCCAAGCAACACCAAATCACGGTGCATGAACTCTCTAATTGCAACACGTGCAATTCTCTAGTTCCATGCAACACTAAAAACCAAATCACCCGAATGAGCTCTCCACTTGCAACACATGCAAGCCTCTAGCTCCAACAAACACACAACATGAAATCATGCTTGAGCTCTTTCCTTTTGCAACACATGCAAAACTTAGCTCCAAGCAAGACCAAGGTTTTATAAAGATTGTTTTGAACGAACCAAAACATGAAGCTTCAACATTTGCAACACATGCAAAAGTGAACTTCACGTAAAAGCCAACACATATAGCTTATCCTATTTGCAACACATGCAAATCAAAGCATTATGCGAAAACCAAATACAAATGCTCTTCCTCTTTGCAACACATGCAAATCGGAGCATCAACCAAAAACACCAAGCACAAACTTAACCCATTTGCAACACATGCCAAATGGTTAACTTTATGCAAAAACCAAAACCAAAAGGTTTGAGCTTGAGTGAACGCGGATTGAGATCACCAACACATGATGAAGCTCAAGTCTAGGAGACAACCCCTCTTAATAGTACGGCGCTAAAACCTTAGACTCAAAGACTACAAAAGTCCTTAGCCTATCTAGTTATACCTTCGCCGCCGCACGCACGCAATCCCCTTTGGGGTCTTTATGATCATCACCTGATTACTCCCCCGGGATCTTCATTCGACTCCCCTTTTTCTTCGGGATCCACTCTTTGACGCCCATCACTTCATGATGCCGTCTTTATCCCGTTCTTCATCTCATTCATCTTTGGACCTAACTCAATCACAACTCATAAAACTTGTTAGTCCAAGATGCATGGTTGTCTCAATTATCTCTTGCACTCCATTAACACATAATGGATTCCTTTAGATCAATTGAGCACAACCTAAATCAATTGAAATGATTGTAATGTGTCTTAAGTATAATAATGCAACACATGCTTAATTATACTTAAGAACTATCCATTTGTCCTTAATTAATCACAAAACACCATCAACACATGATGAAGTGTTCTTTAACGATTAACAAGACAAATGAACTCAATTTAAATTATCATTTAAATTGACTCTTCAAGTTAGAGTGTGAACTCCCCCTAAATATGTGCATCCATGTAATATATGGATTGGGAAACATGATGCACATTTTATGGTTATTTCAATGGGAATGTTCATACTTTAACTTGAATCCAAAGTAGGCAATTAATGCTAAGATGAATACGCATACATACCTTGGGTTATCCATTTTTCAATGCAATGAGACTAATCAAAGATATTCTAAATAAACAAGTTAGTCTCGATATAAGATTTGTCATTAATAACAATACCGCATTAGAGGATAAACACAATATTAGATTTGTCATTAACACCAAAACCATAACTAATGAAGGTTGAACTTACACTCGCTAGTTAAGGTTTTTTCATCCGGCGGTAAATAAACCTGGTTTCATCAGGTAGCCATAGCGATGCTTAAATAGTGCCCAAAATATCACATTGTAAAAGGTAAAATCCTCATGGTAAAAGGGTAAAGTGACCTCAGTTAAAAAGGAACAACCAGCCAAGCACTCCCCCAGTCATTCATTTTCCCCACACCCACCCAAGCCAAAAACCAAAGGCAAGACTAGGGCAAAGAGACTAGGGAAGCTAGGAGCAAAGAGAGATCAGGGAAGCCAGGAGCAAGAGGATCAAGAGGTCCAGGAGCAAGGAGGCCAAACACAAGGCTGTAGCCTTATGAACTTCATCCTCAAGTTCACCATCGGCCTCCCCATCCCATACCCTCCCATCCTCGCCATCTCAACATCACAGGTAATCTCATTCCTCCATTGACCATCGGTATCAACATAGGGTAATCACCATAGAGATCCAGAGTAGATAGAAGTAGTTACCATTGGTCTCAATAGGAATGGAAGCTGTAGGGGTGACCCCGTGCATGCCCATCAACCCCCATGTACTCCCTGGCGTACGGGAGGCCATGGGAAACAACTAGAAAAAGTTTTCATATCAATCATAGTGTGTGGAAATGACTAGAAAAAGTTTTCCTATGAGAATGTTATGATCTCCTCATTCGGTATGAGTAGATAACTAAGAGTGAGAAGTCAGGTGTGCCTGAAGGCCTAGTGAGGAACAGTGTTTTGGAATTTAGCTATGGTTGATCTATTCTGGAGCGCTATATTTAAACACTAGGAGATGAGTATCGCTGATGTGCATTGAAGTCGGGGTATAATTGGTATGCTGCGAGTGGGTGGGAAATATTAGTGAAGGACACCACGACTCGATAGTTGCGAGGGTTGAAGAACTTAATATCTGAGTAGTGATAAATATTCTGAGTTCTCAACTAAAGTTGGGTTCACCTTAGGTAAAGTGGTACAAACCTACACAAGTTCAAATCATGAATTGATGCATGTCTCCTAGATTGGAGACTATGGAAGTTGTCTACCTCATATACGAGTGCTAGTAGCAATTTCAATAAATAAAACACGAAACAAACTCTTTCTTAATAAAACCCTATTTTCCTAAAAAAAGATTTGAGAGAGATGTACATGAGATGGCTGATGGAAAAATTCATATAATGTATTTTGTTATTAATACTTACTAAGTACGTTATACTCATACTTGTTTAACTCCCTCTTTTTTTTAGAACCTGAGCATTATGGATTCACCTGCGAGACGTGGGTTAAAGATCACCCGCATGGTCAGGGTGACAAGGAGGCTGAGGTCTACCAGGAGGATTGGGTGGAGTAATAGACTGTATGGTAGCGACCGTCGATCCATTGGGCACTTTAGAGTTTATCTAAATTAATTATTAATGTACTGTATATTATGTATGACTTTGTATTTCTAGA
Organism: Guadua angustifolia; assembly: GCA_036346375.1. Classification (NCBI taxonomy): domain Eukaryota; kingdom Viridiplantae; phylum Streptophyta; class Magnoliopsida; order Poales; family Poaceae; genus Guadua; species Guadua angustifolia. The sequence goes on from CM070514.1 coordinate 39,739,180, forward strand.
CTTATAGTCCTGCGTGGCGATGGATTATAATAAGTTTCCATTGTAGTCCTTAATAATTGTTCTGTTGCAACAATCTGAACATGGTGTATTAATTGAAAAAGTATCGGTGTGTTTGATATTTTGTTAGCTAACATGCCGAGATCAGTGTAATTACCTCAGAATAAAGGTGCAACCCTTTATTAATTATGTGGGTAGCCACAGTTGGTAATGTAATTGTTCAAATGGTCGCATCAGACTTGATTAATGTAGTGACCTCCATTTTTACATAGAATGCAAAAATAAAAAACTAATGTACTTGCAGTACTAGTCCCTGGATTAGTAGCTAGTACGCACATTTCAACAATTGGAATCACAACCATACTTTATATTAATTAAGCGAAAACTAATATACAAAGAAATCTTACAACTCAGAGATATATCAGCAAAAGAAGCAAAGCCTTATAGTGTGCCCATCCATCCCGCAGGCAACTGAAAGGCATAAATCCCTAGAAAAGATCGCTTCAATGAAGATCCCGTATCCTGCGACGAAAACAAATCTTCGGAGCTTCGATATCTTATTCACCTAAAACAACAAATTAAGTAAGGGTGAGTACTTTCGTACTCCACAAGACTTAAAGGTGGTATTTGCAAATGCATAAATACAGGCAAGTCAAAGGAGGCTACTACAGTTAATTTGCATAAAGCGAAATTTAATTTGTAAATCAATTATTTGCAAACGGAATTTATAAGAGCAAGTTTGATTGATAGCAAATAAGTAAAAGCATAAGTAATACTCATAGTCCTCCATGACATGAGTGACAAATAGTCCAAATCCTGGAATCCATCAATGTCGGCCCTTCGACATAAAGCAACAATTGCTAAAACAAATTCAAACCAAAACCCATTTTCAGAAAATACCAAAGTCTAGCATTGGAATGACTTCACTAAGTGCCCATGACCGCGGGCGCGGCTAATCGATTAGATTTTCACTTTGCAGAGGTGTACAGTTTTACCCACAAGAAATGATCAACCTTTTGCTCGACACACTTCCTTAGGTGCACCGTCAAGGAGATCATACATAACCGTTACATTACCTAGACATGACTTCGATTCAGCTCGGGACGTTAATCCTTGCCGTAGAAACAGAAACACACACCCAAGTCGTGGATCCACTTTCATCACACCCAACACAACGTTTATGAACATGGCAGGGCGTACACCGTTGCACCAATTATGCATTTACCCACACGAATTGTGTGGAGCTCCTAACAAGCAATGCAGAACAGAGTGCTTCTACTAGCTCCCGTCTACCAATGAGCAAAGCCATGTCTAAATAACTTAATAGGCTAAGGCTACCCCATAATAGCCCTCATGGTTGCACGGAAATTTTAGATCAATAGCGTCCCATTGCTCGGCCCTTAATCTGACACGGGCAACACTTCACCCTATACTACGTGCAATTCCTTTGGCACACCTGCCTATTGCCAATAATCGCCCGTGTCAAAATCATAGTTTTATTTTGGATTTTTAATCAAAATACCAGCAACCAATAGAGACATTTCCAAGGTTTTCAGGAAACAATTTTGATCTGATCATGTACATTGCTGATTCTAAAGCATGGCTAAACATGAATAATATGTAATCGCATATACCCATGATGACATTAAGTAATGCCTATCCTTAATATATGGTTATCAAGGTTCACATGTCATACTTATCAAGGAGAAGGTGAACTACTAAGACTTTGATTAAAAATAGAAAATTACTATAATCTATTCTAAACACTATATCTTCGTCTGTAGTTGAGGCCAAAGAGAGCCGCACCAGACAATCTTACCCTGCAGAACAACTGCAAACAACCAAGGGGCCTGTTGCCGATGGTAGAAGACAGTTAATTAGTAGTAGTAGAAGCTAAATGCCCGTGTTCTCCTCTCCCTGCATCTCGTATGGTCATTGTGGCTTCTGCTGATGCATGTCATGCTACCTGTGTGCTTGTCCAAAGCCTGCGTAGAGCTCTCATTTCCCATGTATGATCAAAAGGGCCTGCCCGCGGTGCATGTACATACCCTTCAGTGAGTGTCAGTGCGGTACCGTTCACATGGCACTATTGCAGTCTTTTCTGTGTACATATAGCCCACGCTAGCCCAACTTGTACTTTTGGTTGGAATAAAGGCAACATATCATATACACACATATCTTTCTATGTACATACCGTGCACACTAACTAACAAAAGTCATGAAAAATTCTGAAAAAAATTATAGATGTACTTCATAGACTGCTCTACCTATCTATAAAAGTGTAGGTTCAAATTCATTATATATCAAGAGTTAAAAAAAAAAGAAATTCTGACAAGTAATGAATTTGATCTTGAAATTTCATATATAGGTAGGGCAATCTATGAAGTACATCTACAATTTTTTCAGAATTTTTTGTGACTTTTATTAATGTACACAGACGCAGACATTGTAAGACTTGTGCAAGTGAGCGATACGTTGCGTGGAATAAAACCATGGCTCCATAATTGCGTTGCGTCAGCTTTTCAGAGGCTGACAGCGATCATTGCCTCTCTAATCTATCTTGATGTGAGATTATATTACACATCAATCATGCGCGCTCACGCTTTTCTTATTCGATTTCTCCCTGTAACCGAAGAGGAGGTTGCGTCTTTGAACGATGTCGTTGTCTCGTGAGATGATCAAATTGCACTGAAAGGAACGTTCTGTTTTGGGTTTCTGTTTGATGAGCGAGTCGCTGTCGGGACAGCAGAGCGTGCACGCATTGCTCTCCAGCTAAGAAAGAAGCTGTGTGAACGAACGACATTCGCGTTCATTCGTCGTTGGACGTATCAAACCACCCAAAATCCAACGAATGCTTGGTTCATTCATCAATGAGCGTGCACTGGCGTTGCTTGCCAAATGCCGGTCTGGAGAAGCCGAGATCTCAGAGCAAGGCTAAGGGCCCGCTTTTAGAAATTTTCTCGATTCTCGATTCTTTGTTAAGTGATTCTTCGGCAGGTTGATTCTGTCACCGAAAGTGATCCTCTAACGAATCCATAGGATAAATTTAATGGAGAAATTGACTCTTTATTGGGAGTGAATCAGGAGAAGCAGCTTTTTTCAGCTCCCAAATTTCTAGTTCATTTCGGAGAATCACTTCACTTGAATCACCCTGGAGCGATTATCGAATCGCTGCTTAAGCGAGCTCCACAGATTCACTCCAGGTCGGAGCAGAGCTCGCCAAACAGGTCTAATAATAGAGCCAACTACGGGCTTTATATTGTTGACATATCATCTATAGCTAATCTAATAAATTTCACCCATATAATAGTTGGCTATACACGCATTAATCGAGCATTAATATCCTGCCCACCTTTTATTATCTTATTTTCTCACCAACCTTCTTGAGCTCGTACGTAACAACTCTACTAATCAGAGTCCGCTTCTTCTCTCTCCTCCTCTCCTCCAACTCAACTCAACTGACGCGACGACTCAGATAAATTTGCTTACGTAACCTTATTATACTTGCTCTAACCATCTGGTCATACTTTTGCGAAGGGTGTAACCTCATGCGCATAGAATCTAGGTTTTATAGGATTATTTTCGGACAATGTGAGATTGCTTCTTGGTCCGACGTCTATAGAATGGAAGTTGTAAGCTGTTGATTTCTGATCTAATGACTGCATAACAAAGGCACGGCAGTATAGCACACTGACTTTCGTTAGTAAAGGCAGGCAGCTTTTTAGATAATGGAAGAATATATTAACCTACCTAACTGAATCCCCCGGCAGATCAGATGAGCAGTGCAGACTGGCATGGGAAGAAAATATTTGCATGTGTCAGCATGGATTAATCTAATAGCAATCATGCCCTTGATAGATCATCAACCTCCCACCAACAAATCACGGTAAGAAAGGGGCCGGGAAAGGCAATTGTAACCGGAAAAAGGCAATTATTGAAAGCCCCTCTTTCGGCTACATTTTGTAACTCACCATCTTTGGCGGTATAGAGTGCAATCTCGGCCGGAGAAACCGAGATCTTGGCCCAAAATCCCAAGATTCGCCCAGCACAAAAAATTTCAAGGTGATCAAAAATTCTTTTCCAAACCTATTAGTATATGTATTTTGGGTGATATCTTAGTATGTATTGCCTGATTAGTGTATATATTTGTCGGATATGTGTATTTCTAGGTCGGATTAGTGAGCAATTGCATTTCTAGATCATTACGCATGGATGCATCTTGTTATTGTGAAGTGCAGTAGACATTAGTATTTGTCTATATATTGTATGCAAGAAGAATTATTGCATTTGTATTTGTTGAAACTGGTATTATGAAAATAATTTAATGTGCACGTAATTTGGGTGCTTTCATGTACTGTCAGGAGATAGGACTCATGAATTTAAGAAGATATCATACTTAAATGCTAGTATGCTAGGTCTACTTTGCTCTCTTTTCAGCTATTTTAGTTCGGCTAAAATTTATACTAAATCCAAGTTAACATTTCTCAGTTATTTTTTTGTCTCATTGCAATTTCTCCCGATGGAAGATTGTGCGGGTACCGTATGGGACCATGGGGAGCGTGTCGGACAGGCTAGGTTGAAGTGCAATTACTGCAGGCATATCATGAAGGATGGAGGGGTGACTCGTCTGAAGGAACATCTGACTGGGCGCGCTGGTGATGTGAAGGCATGCTCAAACATGCCTAAAGTGGTTAGGCAGACCATGAAGTTCAATTATTCTAATTTTTCTTACGATCCTACATTGCTCAGGATAGCACAATAAAATTTTCAGCTCATTATCAAGTTTGTACAATTTTATAAAAATTTAATAATATTTCTACCAAAATTTTAAAATATCTCAAAAATTCGGTTTCCAACAAAATTTCATAGAAGATGACTTTCTTATGGGTTATTGGACCAAATCCGGTCAAATCTGACCCTAAAAGTTTAAAATCCGGCCAAAATTCATGAAATTTCGCCGAAAAAACGAAATTACTGTAGTAATTTCAAATTTTTAATTTTTTTAGCCGATAGTTTAGATTTCGTAGAGACCTGAAATCTTAAATTTTGGTGAAAATTCACCGAAATTCGGTGAAAATTGGAACCCTCAGTTGGGGGACACGGTTAATGTGACTGCAACATCTAAGTTGGTTGGCCGAAATCAGATTGGACACTCTTGCAATTCTACAACCTAAGTAGTTGCACTACTGATCTCTGGGTTTAAATCGGAGTAGTCGCACTACTGATCTCTAGGTTTAAACCGGATAGCCAGAATCATCTTGGACTCTTGCGGTCCTTTAACTGCCCCAAGGTGCAACTGTGGGCGATCTCTGTCGTCCGAGTAAGGGCCCTATGTTTTTTTTTTCCTTTGCACGCTAGTAGGAGCTGGATTAAAAAAGGAGTTTCTTTACGAAGACTTGCCAGGATTATATGTGCTCAAGGACTTGGTTGTAATTTTATTTCTTTTAGAGTCCTCAGTTTATGTTTTAGGGCCCTTTTTGTAACGTTTTATTTATTCTAAGTCCTTTCTATAAACTGTATGGTGGTGACCCTAACTCTTGCTGTTAATCTTAAGGGCCTTTGGGTCTCACTCCATCCTCTTTTTCAAGTGATGCTTTTTATTTTTTTTATAGTTTCTGAGACATGACTTTGACCATTATTTCTGTAATTTTATTTTATTATATACTAATAAAATTATAAAATTATTTTTAACAAAAAATAAAATGATATAATTTTCATGTAGCCAATCTAGAAGTTTTAAACATATTAGTGGCAAACTTTGAAAAGTTCAACAGCACAAATTCTAGGTTGTCATTAAAAAAAAAGGAGGGAGAATTTTCCTAAAAAAAATAATTTACTACCTCTGTTTTTTTTTTACTTTTCATTTGAAACATTGATATTTTGAGGTCATCATAAAATATATTGCTAGGGAGTCTGTTTTTTTTTACTTTTCATTTGAAACATTGATATTTTGAGGTCATCATAAAATATATTGCTAGGGAGAACGACACTTGTAGGATCTGAGGAGGCAACTTGTCGACGTTTGTTGTCGGCAATAATGAAAATGGGGCTAGGCGCTGGATCTAAACTCGATGGTAACACAAGACACAGGAATTATACAGGTTCGGGCTCTCGTGGAAGAGATAATACCCTAGTCCTGTGCTCTGAAATTATAAGTGGCTAGCTATTTTGCTGATGAGATCATATGATCGTCTGTCGAATCCTCCTCAGGACGCTACCTTACCCCCCTTTATATAGTAGAGGGGTGCGGTTACAAAGGAGAGTCCTAATCGGTTGCAAGGTGGAGATTGTATCTCTTTCCTTATCCGCTAAACATGATAGCGGTTAGGATTACAATTGTATCCCACCTAATCAAAGTTGGTTTCCATCTTCGGGGTTTCCTTGCTGTGCATGGCGGCCTGCCTCCTAGGCAATACCCATCTTCATGTAGTCGGCCTGGCTTGTCCCCTCTTGGGTGATCCTCTCGGCCCGCCACGTAGATACCCGGGTCCATATACTCCACAGTAGCTCCCGAGTGCTTTGCGATCGAGTTGCCGCCTTCCTGGTCGCAGCCCAACTGAGTCATGCTTCACGCCGAGTGCTTCAGCTTCTTGATGCGCTTCCGATCGGTTTTCCTTTCAACCGAAAGTGCCCTGTTGTAGGCAAAGAGATCGTGAAGGACTCAATAGAGCTCCACGCATTGAACTGCACCATTGGTACCCACCCAATTATTGAATATCGGCGATGGCTCATCTTGGGGCATACCGTATCCCAAACGATATGCGAAGTCAAAACGCTTTTCCCGCCAAGGCGAAATTCAGCGCCGCTTCCTTTAAATTCATTCGTCAGCCGGTTACCGATGTCGCCGTTGAAGCATTGGCCCACACGCTGCATCCAAATTTAGTAGCCTTAGCCGCTCTATGCTCCATGTGTTGCCGGCGATCGTGCCGCCCTTGCTCGTGGCGAGGCGCGGCTCATGGCCGCTCGAAGGTGGCGCCGGCGAGGGCATGGCACGTGGTCGTGCCGGTGGCGCCGGGCGCAGCGTGGTTCGTGGGTCGCCGGCGGTGGCGCCGGGCGAGGCGAGGCTCGTGGTCAGGCCAAGGTGGCGCCAGCGTAGGCGTGGCTCGTGGCCGTGCCGAAGGTGGCGCTCGGGGCGCAGGCGTAGTGGTCCGCTAATGCGAACATATCCTTTACCGTAGTCGGCGGCCTACGGGACATCTTCTTGATCAAGTTGGCATCGCTGACTCCTTTCTGAAAAACCGCTATGACGACCGCATCCGAGATATCCTGAATCGAATTCTTATCGTATTTGAATCGGGAAGTCAGCCCCCGGCTTACTACTCGTGAGTAGATGGCCGCGACGCTCCCCGAGCCGAACGGAAGTCCGGATGAAGTATCAATAAAGTCTCTCCAGATTGGATCTGGTCCGAGTCCGAGAAAGCAAGCTTGTCGAGGTTGTCGGCGATGAAGTCGAGGCTCCCGAAGCGGAAAGCATGGTCGGGAGCGAAGGTGATGACGATTCCATTGATGGAGGCCATCGAGCTTGCCGAGATTGATCTTGACGCTTCCCCTACCTGGCGCGCCAACTATCGACGTTTGTTGTCGGCAATAATGAAAATGGGGCTAGGCGTTGGATCTAAACTCGATGGTAACACAAGACACAGGAATTATACAGATTCGGGCTCTCGTGGAAGAGATAATACCCTAGTCCTGTGCTCTGGAATTATAAGTGGCTAGCTATTTTGCTGATGAGATTGTATGATCGCCTGTCGAATCCTCCTCAGGACGCTATCTTACCCCCCTTTATATAGTAGAGGGGTGCGGTTACAAAGGAGAGTATTAATCGGTTACAAGGTGGAGATTGTATCTCTTTCCTTATCCGCTAAACATGATAGCGGTTAGGATTACAATTGTATCCCACCTAATCAAAGTTGGTTTCCATCTTCGGGGTTTCCTTACTACGCATGGCGGCCTGCCTCCTGGGCAGTACCCATCTTCATGTAGTCGGCCTGGCCCGTCCCCTCTTGGGTGGTCCTCTCAGCCCGCCACACAGATACCCGGGGTCTATATACTCCACAGAACTAAAAGGGGGTTGAATAGGCACCATATAATTAAACAGTCACCTTAAAATTTTTGTCCCAAAGAATACCAAAAGATCTTCACTTAAATAGCTATGAGGAGCTGCAAAAGTTAGATCAATATGCATAGAGGACATCAACACAAAAACTCAAAACAAAAACCACAGAAAGCCTTGAGTCAAATTTCTGATCGACTCGGATAGTCCGCTTGAGTCGGATTATTCGGGCCACACAAGGAAAAACAACAATACAACTCAAGATCAAAACAAGCATAACTTTCAACCCCGTTGCTCCAAATGACTTCAGATTTGAAATACAACTTCCCTAGGACTTTGGAAACCTATTCCAATCAACAATCGTAAAGATCATTGCCAAAGCTTCAACCTTTTTCCATTTCAAGAGAAATTGCACCAAAACCGAAAGCGAACCGAAGTTGCTCAGAGGGTATTCAAACCAACATGCATGGCCAAAGATTTTTTTACGCACATCCTAACACACTTGATCTCAATAAGAACTAAGCCACAAGCGTTTGAATCAAGCAAAAGACCTAACCCTATTCAAGCCAAAAACTCGGCCAACCTCCACGAACTTGCTATCATGATGCCTAGATTGTTGGGCCTAGAAGTTTGTCCATCTCTTACACCTTCTTGGCAATCAACAAGACAAATAGGAGAGGAAAAACCACAAGAATCAAATATAGCAAAAAGCTTAAGAACAACAAGAACAAGCACTTGCATGAATTTGATAGATACATTTATGCTTGAAGATGAATGTTTAAAGCCACTCTATAGTCAAACACAAACCTAACTATGACAGGAAAAACTCACACAAAAGCGCCACCACTCATCTCTCACAAGCTCTTCCCACGAGCACTGTGTATACCCAAAAGCTTCAAAAGGCTTACAAGGTTACACCCCTAAGACACCTTTACCTCTTTTTTTTATAGTGGTGGCCAAGCTAACCACTCCACCTCTAAACCTTATATCTAGATACAAAGTGGATTCCATCTACCAACATATGGGCAAACCCGATAACCCAACACATAACAGGTTGTCCACCCACACACGCACGCTTTTCAAAGCATTTTCCATCGTGAAGCTCCAATAACCTGATTCATGCTCATGTCCTTTATTTGCTTGACCTAAACCATTTATGCCAACGCCGCGGTTTTCCATACCGCCACTTTTCCGGTATTGGGCAAATGTCCAAATACAAGCAGGCGAGGCATTTGTAGGTCATGAATTTGCAGTGCCTCGATCTCCACGAAATTCCCCAGCACATAGTTGTCCTTCCCTCCAGGGGCGGAGCTGGCCCTCGGGCCACTGGGGCCTGGGCCCAAGGCCCAGCTGAAATAGCAAGTCAAGTACTAAGTTCTAACCCTAGACCAGACCTGGCAGTAGCAATCGTCAATCGCCCAATCGGCAATACCTAAGACCCCAAACCCTAGTTATGAAGTCCTGACGACCACCGTCCATCTCGCCTCGACACTCGACCGCCTGGCCACGCCGCCGCTCCAGCCGCCGAGTGTGCCTCCCGCCTCGGCCTTCCCGCCCATGGTGACGCCTCCGCCCCTGTCGCTCCAGTTGCCGCCTCCCAACACGTCGCCACTCCCCGCCCGAGCAGGGCGCCGCTTCCGGGCTCTAGGCCCAAGCAAGATGACTCTCCTGCCCAGTGCCGCTCCAGCCCCAATGTCGCCGCCCGGTCATCGCTCCACCTCCAAGCCCCGCCGCCGCTCCCACTCCCAAAGACTCTTGCTGCCGCCCCATAGGCTCGGAGGCTCGAGCTCCACTCCTCCAGTGCCTGTGCTCTCGGCCGGGTTTAACGGTGAGAAACTGAGAAATGAGGATTGACTAGATCAATGCCCGTGCGTTGCTATGAAAAATAAAATTAATAACGAAACATAAAGGTCAAACAATAAAAGAAAATTGTGCTATAAGATCAAACATCTATTTCTCCCGACATAAAAGTTTTTATGGTTTTTCTCCGGTATGAATTAAAACCAAATATACTGTATGTAGTAATATATATTACCAATCTCAAAATCAATCAATCATTTTTATCCCTTTTGCAATTTATATTATCACTGCTGCCTTCTTTCTTCTCGCCATGCCAAGTAGGCCTCAACATTATTGACCTCGTTCTTCTCGTCACCTCACTCGCCCCTCACATCCATCGCTTTGTAGGGCAACAGGGTTTCTCGAGTACGAGGCATTGCTGCCGAAGCCACCGCCATTCCGAACCATTGGACGCTATGCGATCGTGCTCAGGGTGTCCGCCGTCTTCACCATGGCGTTCGCCGTCCTCACGCTCGCATTCTTCCTCCTGCCGAGCATGCTATGGCGCACTGTGGAGTCCGCCTTTCTCGCCGCCCACTTCGTCGCACACGCTATAGCCACGTGGTTAGTCGCCGAGAAAGGGGCCACCGCCGCCACCAACCTTTACACCTCCGTGTCTTCGATCACGACCGCCTCTCAAGATCAAGCTTTTCTCCGCTTCGGCGGTGGTCCGCTGCGCCGACGGTTCGCTACTCTTCCCAGATGACCGTCTCGCCTTTGTCGGCCTACTCGTCTCCATGCCTCTAGCATATCTAGCCATCACTGGCTTCACCGGCTATGACACCGGAGCCCATGAAGGTGAACCAGAAAACACGAGCGCCGAGACGCCCGCCACGCCGTGCGCCGCCGCGTCGTTCCTCTCTCTCGCGACGTTCAGCTGGATCAACCCGTTATTTCCAAATGGTATGGCAACGACTCTCTCACCGCCAATGACTTCCCACCGTGTCGCCAAGAATCGCGCCGTTGCCGACGCTTTGTTCACATCCAATCGGCCGTGCCATTGGGTCACGACATTTGGTGGGCGTCGCGCTTACCGTCCTTTCGACCACGCATTATCGACCGTGGCGCCACCTCTTGCGTCGCGCTTTGTACATCGGTCCGTCACTTATTGATCGGGCACAAATTCATTCGCCGCGACAAGACGATATGGGAGATTGACGGGCCGGAACTCCTTGACCGCCGGCGTGGCGGTCAATCGGATCCCCAAGCTCGGAAGGCCCCGATCACACTGGTGCGACTGGGCGCTGACTCGAGCGCTGTGTGCGAAGCTTGACTCGCGACGACCTCGCTCGAGCGGGTCTCATCTCAAGCTCGTCCGCCCAAGGATTTCGGATCTAGCGCTTGATCGGCGCTTCAGAGAGCGGTCGGGATGACTAAGAGGCGCAAGTTCGGGGCTTGCTACAACCCTCAAGGAGCACGGCGGCCCTTTCCAGGATCGCTCCCGCCGTTCGGGGACGGAAGGAGTATAAAGATCAAGGATGCATGAGCTCCAGAGACACACAACACAGCGCACACAGCAGCTCGAGCTAGGATTCACCATTACTGCCTTGAGTTGTAAACACCGCCTGACACCCATATAACAAGAATCACCGCCGCAAGGCGACCGGAGTAGAGTCATTACCTTGACAGGGGCTCGAACCAAGATAAACCTTTGTCTCGTGTTCGTTGTCGTCTTGTTCACCACCTCCGCTGACCGGTTTTCTTCCTCCGCTCGAGTAAAATGTCGCGGATCCCGTAACGCTCGACCCTACCTCACTTCTTGCGGTTGGCGATCCCGATCGCCGACACCGGCGCCACCGTGGGGCCCGATTGTTTTGTTTCTTCGCAGAACGACACCAGATCTCGGAGCATGGCGCCTTTCATCAATGGATTTTCCTGCACGGACCGACTCGTGTCCTCGCTCATGCTTTCGCCGCCGCCGAGCAAAGACGCTTCGTGGCGACGGCCAAGACGCCCGGAGTTGCGATGACCGTGATCCGCAGACCAAGACGCCACGGATGGTGCAGTTGCCATCAACTGCTTATAATCGCTTCTCCATGAGGCCCAGAGAAGGCCAAGACGCTTTCCGGGCCGCCAGTTCCTCTCTACCGGAGCGCCCGCGCTATTGTTCGGGTCATGGCCGACCCCGATAGGGCGAGGTCGGAGTTTTGGCCGCCCCGCCGAAGAGCTCGATCGGCCGCGACCGAGGTCGAACCTCCGCAGACCGGAAGTCAACACTGGGACCCGCCTCCGAGAAGCAACGATAACACGCCACGCACCGCCGGCTCGCCAATTCCACGCGCGAAATCGTACCAACCCGCCACGGCCTGCACTATTCCGCTCGCATGGCCCTTCTCGACCTGGGGACTGGATATCCTCGGTCCCTTTCCTCAAGCAACCGGGGAAAAGTTCTGCTCGTCATTGCCGACACCTTCACCAAGTGGATAGAGGTCAACCGTCTCACCATAACGGCTCGAGCGGCATTCGCTTTTTCCGCTGAGCGTGGTCACGGTATGGGGTTCCGTAAAATTATCACCGACAACGGTACGCTTTACCGTGAGTTGTTCCAGAGTTTTGCGAGGAACTCGGCATCAAAATATGCTTCGCCGGTGGCTCACCCCCGAGCAATGGAGCAATGAACGCCAACCGCAAATCGTCCAGTATGCCAAGAAACGAGTCGCAGATGAGCTCGACCGACACTGGCAAGGCTGGTGGACTAACTTCCCACCGCCCTATGGTCTATTCAGACCACGACAAGCCGAGCCACAGTGGTCCACGCCCTTCCACTGCTTTCTGCACCGGCCGCCCCGCCTCCCGAGGTCACGCTGGCTCGCTAGAGTCACTTTGGTCGACTAAGTCGATTTTGAGCACGAACGGTCTCGACCTTACCCCGCAGAAGAAGTAAGATGCCGCAATCGCCACGATCAACGACTACCGCAAGCTCTTCGCAGACATGCGCCTCGGTCAGACGACCTAGGAGGCTCCTTGTTGGGGACTCCGCCCCGAGGCGGATTCAAAGCTCATCCAAGACCAATAAGTTATCCCCGTGGTGGGACGGCCCCTATAGAGTCGTTTCAACAGATCGCACGGGCTTACGGCTTAGCGCCGCTCGATGGCGAGAGCTCTCTAGCTCGTGGAACATAGATCAGCTTCGGAAATTTTATGTGTAACCTCTATACCTCACATTTCAATAAAAGCTGGTCTTTCATTCTTCCCTTTTATACCTGCTTCCACTTGTGTTGTCGCTTTTCGCGGCTCTTTTCTCGAACACGACCTTCGACCGCAGCTGCTCGCTTCCTAGTCTAAGTGATGCGTGTTTTACGCTCACCCCAATGACGAGCTAAACGTAGTTTAACCTCTTCGCAATCTAGCTCTCCCTCGCGTCTGCTCGAGCAACTAACCTCACCGCTTTGACGATCGAGCAATGCACATGGTCGCTAGGGCCGCGCGAACACAACTCTACTTAATCTGTTCGCCGTGTTCTTCTCGCTTTTGCGAATTGTTCCTCAACCTTGCGGTCGGGGCCTCTCGTCCAGATTCACGCCTTGTGCCCAAGGCACGCCACTCGACCTCGCCCAACGGGCCGGTAAGGCTACGCCACCTAGACACGACCTAAAGAGCACGGCACGCGAACAAGCCAAGCAAAAAGAGGAGAGTTCAACGATCCCCAAACCACGAATTCACAATCGAACGAGGTTTTTTTGTTCACTAGAAAGCAAACCATTTCGCTAGTACATTCCTCGCTTTTAATGTTTCTCTGTTCGGCCATTTTGCGCAAGCCTTTCTCCGCTCAAGCCGGGCCACTTTTGCCCTCGTGGTTGCGATCTCCCCGAGCCGAGGGCTTGCCGGGAAGCGCCCACGCCCGACGCCGCTCGTTTTCAAGCCGGGCAAGGGCACTTCGCCGCCTTACCGACGCAGCCGAGCTTCTCTTCGAGCCTGGAACCTTGGTCTCGCCCAGGAGGTGACTTCGCGGAGCCTTCTCCAACGCCGACCTTGGCGCGCTCGACCTCGAGCGCCTTTGGTGGCACGACGAAGCTTCCTCGAGCTCGAGGATTTTGGCCTCGAGCTCGAGACGCTTTGTCAAGTGTGCTCGCTCTGGCTGCCCTCTGTGTCCTTGACCTTGGCTCGCTTCGGTTTCAAGCGCCTTGTTGACGCTCCCAAGTTCCTCCTCGAGCCGGAGTATCTTGGCCTTGAGCTCGGAGTCAACGCCCATGAAGCCTTCTCCGAGCTGATCTTGGCCCGCTGGCCTCGAAGGCCAGGGCCGAGCGTGCGGCCTCCTCGCCCCACGGCCTTAAAACAAAAGTCGCTCGAGGCCCCGGTCCGCTCGAGCTCGCTCACGTGGGCTATCTCCAGCGACCTCATCGTCCGGCCTGCAGTCGCCGAGCTCTTGGTCCTTCTCGCTGAGCTCCCCGCCGACCTCAATGGTTCGGACAAGCTTGTCGCGCACCTCCCGCGCCTCTACTACGTTGAGGAGGCTCCTTAGCACGTCCACGTGCTCTCAAGGCCTTGTAACCCTCGAGTGGCATGGTCGGTCACCTTCACGAACAAAAAAAGGGGTGGTCCAAAATGAGAAGGGACAAGGAGGTCAAGCTACAAGATACGGCATGCGGGAAAATCCTTACTCATGGAGGCGCCTCCAGACTTGCTCGGTGAACTCCTCACGATCATCAATGCGATCACGAGGATCTCCTCCTCCTCCTCGACGATCGCGATGCCAGGGGTCGACCTCACCACACTGGCGACTTGGGCCAGTGGTCTCGAGTCCCGCCACGGGCGGCTGTTATCCGCCTCCTCCGCTGGTTGAACTCACGACAGAGGGGGCAGGATGGCGGTGCTATCCTCGATCCCCACGATCGGCCCCGCCGCCCCCGAGCCGAGGGACAAGAATTGATCCGCCACAATCCACGACCTCCATGGCCGGGTACCACGACCTCGGCCGACGCAGCATGCTACCGGGAAGTCGGTGGCGTCACGACCTGCTCATCCCCGGTGACCCAGGTCGTGGTCTCGGCGCCGAGCGACCGTGGCTAGCGGGTTTTGGAGGTCACTTGCCGGCCTCAAAGCCCGAGCATCCTCCTCACGGTGGCTTCGGAAGCCTGCCGACGCAGATCTGCAAGTTGCTGGGCCTCGCCAGGACGGTCCGTCCGGCGTCAGGGCTCGCTTTTTCGGACGAGTCGTCGAGCCCTTGGTAGAACTCATCGACCAAGGGCTGGCCCGAGGGAGTGCGTGTCCCACGACGAATGCAGCATGGGCCAAGACGGCGTTCTCCTCCTCGGACTCGGACTCGCCCTGAACAACAGCCATCGTCAAAACGGGCAAGTTTCGAGCTCGGATGCTCAAGTTCTGCGATCAAAAGCATACACTAAGCCAGAAGGATGCAAAAAGGGGCGACGCAGACGGAGTGTTTGGGCTTACTTGGGCCACTAATCTCCTCGCCGAGGGTCGCCTCGAGGTCCCGCGGTCCGACATGTCGAGGGCGCGCCACGCTTATGTCCTCACGACTGAGGTCTCGTGGTCCGAGCCGGCCAGATCGCTCGCCGTGGCGGGGTTCGCTCGAGGCTCGGGGCGGGGTGTACTTGAAGACTGGCGGCGCAGCAAGGCCTGCTGCTACACGAAAGAAGGTATGTCAAAACGACAAGGCACGTAAAACGCAAAGCTCGGGGCTCGACTAGAAGGGCCTCACCGTGGCGCGATCCCCCACTCGACATGGCGCTTTCTCCGCTTGGCTTGGTCCCACGGAGGTCGCTTTTCCCTTTGTTCCCTTCGCCAGCAATGGAGCATCCTCCGCCGTGTCCAAAGAACTCTTGGTGGGCTCGTGAGCAAGCCGGTCAGAAGGCTCGCGTCGGCAAAAGACTCGAGCGCTTGGTCGGAGACTTACCTCGCCTTTTCGACGGAGCACATTCTTCTGAATGGGGTTGCCAACGACGACTCGTCGCGCCAATTTTCCCAAACATCTCGACCATCCCGGCAGAGACCCAGATTCTTCGCTACGCAAGGCAAGCGTTGTCAAGAGAAGGCCGGGGTATGCACGAGCTGCACCTTGGGGCAAGAAAACTCACTCAGACGTGCCTCACGGGTCTGATCGCCGCCTCCCCAGATCTCAAGAACGGGTGCTCCCTCCGCCTAAGAGGGGACACACTTCCCGCAGAAATCGCAGCGATCGCTGCCTGTTGAGACCGCGCATGGCGCAGATGTGAATGAGGGCGATGACCTCCTCGTCGACCTCGAGGTCGTCCGACCGGTCTCCTTCTTGCGGTTGGCGATGGGGTCCCTTCAACACCGGCGTCTCCTGCCTCGCCTCTTCAGTAGAACTAGGCTGCTCCACTCAGCCAAGGGAATCCCGAGGTTGGAACTTGGGAAGGCCCATTTGAGCCCGACCGAGCCCGGAAGTAGACACATCCGACCACGGGTCCTTCCCAGAGCGGAAGAGATCAAGGCACCGAAAGAAGAGCGAGGGGTCGAGAATCCCTCAGAACCCTCACATAGATGGGAAAAGATGGTGAGGAGAAGAACGGAGTTTGGCACCAGATTGATGAGTTCGATGTCGCACTGGAGAGGACCTTCGCGATTTAACTCACTCTCCCGAGTCCGCAAGCCAAAGAGGGCGAGTGCTCGGTGCAGACGATCTCGCTGCCCTTGAGTCTGGCTCGATCTGCTATTCCAAGCCCGCCATGTGAACGGATCCAGCAGCCTGTGGACTCGAGCTCCTCATCCTCGAAGTCCGACAAAGATGCTCCTTCCTAACTTAGTCATGGCGGTCGTGGCTGGTTTGGTTTGAAGGGGAAAAGGGGAGCTTTGCTCGGGCGAGAAAGATTGGGAGGCGAAGGGCGCAGGAGCAGGGACCTTTCGACCAAAGATATGGCGCTGGATTTATAAACCGCATCACGGCCAAATCTAGTCCACGGCGCCTCAAAAGGCGTGCCAACTGCGATTTGACGGGTGCAGTTAAGGCTTGGGCTACGGAGTCGAGACGCCGCTAGGTGCCCACCAACTGTTCACATCCGTACCAACATCAAGAAGTCCGAAGGGCGCCAGGTGTCGAGACCAAGGGACTTGCCTTGTGGTCTCCGCTCGACCTCGACCAAGGAGTCGAGACCTACGAAGGTCTTTTCCGTCCCAAGAATAAGGCTCGAGGTCGCCCCGAGGGTTCCTCCGACCGAGAGCCTTGAGGGTCGGCCGACGGGCTGAACTCCTTGACCGACCGGCGGCGGCCAACGGATCCCTAAGCTCTGGAAGGTCCCGATCATGACTGGTGCAAGATCGGGCGCCGACTCGAAGCGGTGTGCCCGAAGCTCGACTCAAGACGACCTCTGCTCTCAAGGGTCTCATCTCAAGCCCCGTCCGCCAAGGATTTTGGATCTAGCGTTTGATCGGCGCTTCAGAGAGCGGTCGCGGGATGACTAAGAGTGCGCGGCAAGTTCGGGGCGCTTGTTGCAAACCCTCAAGGAGCACGAAGGCCCCTTTTCAGGATCGCTCCCGTTGCTAAGGCGACGGAAGGAGTATAAAGATCAAGGATACATGAGCTCCAGAGACACACAACACAACAAGACACAAAGCACTCGAGCTAGGATTCACCATTATCGCTTTGAGTTGTAAACACCGCTCAGACACCCATATAACAAGAATCACCGCCGCAAGGCGATCGAGTAGAGTCATATTTTGACAGGCTCGAACCAAGATAAACCTTTGTCTCGTGTTCGCGTCGCCTTGCTCCAACCACCTCCGCGACCGTTTTCTTCCTCCGCTCGAGTAAAACGCCGCTTTCGGGTCCCGTAACGCTCGACCCTACCTCACTTCTTGCGGTTGGCGATCCCGATCGTCGACAGAGATCTTGAATGAATTCTCTTGATTTATTCTCGTGAAAATCTGACAAAGATATATAGAGTACAAAAGGAATGATTGGTCATTATTAATTACTAGCAATAATCGTGATTTTGCTATAATAGTCATCCATATTTAGAGAGATGTAGCTGGCTGTAAATCAGAAAAAAAATAAATAGCTATAATGATCTGCTATTATTGGAGATATGACGGGGAAGAGGGGGCTATGAAGAACGGACCGCTGCCGCTAACTGTAAATTTATATTAGTAGAGAAATGGAGTAGTAGACTAGTAGTACTAGCTAGTATTAACAACTTAAAAGAGAAGCTGCCTAATGACTTAATGAGGATTTATTTTTATTATTCGTTTCCATTCTGGTAGCACTGAGGTATACTGGTAGTCTGTTAGCACTTGATAACTGGAGATCCTAATGCCACGAGAGAAACCGAATTATCTCTGAAGATAGGAAAAGTCAATGCATGTGGAATTGATGACAGCATGGATAAAGTTGGGCCAAAGGTTTTAATTCTTGGAGCTGGAAGAGTTTGTCGGGCAGCTGTTGAATTTATAGCATCTTATCCAAACATCTATAGTAACTATGCTAATGACTATAACACTGGCCAAGTTCATGTTATTGTGGTATCTCTGTATAAAAAAGATGCAGAAGAGGTGATGCTCACAGAACAGTTCGTTCCTTAACTCTTATGCATTTTTTTCTGTATTTTTTAGTTGATTCAAGAACTTTAATAGGAAAAAAAACAATAACCTTTTATTTACACATTTTGTGGACAACAACGAGCTTTGCCAAATTCAGTATGCAGTCATTTTGGCCAAGCTGCATGTGATATTTGTATAATACAACCATTACTTTTCTCGTCTTTTTGTTCTCTACATGTAGACAATTGATGGAATAAAGAATGCAACAGCATCTCATATTGATGTTTCAGATGTTGGAAGTTTTTCCGATCTTGTTTCACAGGTATATTTAGATCTGATATTTAATTCGTCTATTGAACAAGTGCCATTTTTCATCTTAGTATCTTATAATGTGCGTAAGAGACCAGACTTATCTAACAAACAAAAGTACCCCAACTATTGTCATTTTTACCTTCTGTTTTCTTTTCTACGTTGAACTCTTCACGTATAGTTATGATAATGACTCCTTTGCAGTTTAGGATATAGATTTCCACTTTCTTGTCAATATAAAAGAAATACATGATGAAGAGGTCGAAGCCATTGTCATCTTATTTTCCAGTACAGTCACAATCCAATCAATTCCCTCTAGCACAGTTATTGCCGCTTAGTTTTGGGTCCGAGATTTTAAAAAATTCTGGCTCCGCCACTGCTTCCCTCTGCGGGGCAGTGGCGATCCTAACGCGCTTGGCAGCACGGGCGGCCACCATGGTCTAAGGTTTAGGCACCCAAGCTCTAGGGGCATCAGATTGAATCGTGCCTAGCATGATGCCACGGGAAGAGCAGAGTGGGGGAGCGAGCTCCTAGGCCCGATGGATATACTGTGCAAGGGATGGCATGGCCGCCCACGAAGGCGATGACAACGGCGGATTGGGTGGGATTTCCTTCGAGACTGTCTGGGGAAAGGGTAAATGCTTTGCCTGCGACGTCCGACGAAGCCGCGCTCACCCGGACGCTTCGTTCGCACAGCATCCCATCTATCGCGGCAAACCTTATCCACGTCGCCCCACGAGCGCTAAGGCTATTCCCAATATCCAAAGTTATCATATCATATGATATTATAGAAAATATAATTATCCCAATGCATAGTATTATAGATTGTTTCTTAGTCCCCACAACATAATTAAATACTATATGTGTACGAGACTATGAATTGTGGGCCACCTAGATGATTCAAGTTTCAATGTCTATGATTTCGTGCCCAAGTGGTATCTTCCTCAAGATACAACTTTCTTCTCTCCCCTCAACTCTCTTGCCACATCATCAAAAATACTTATGTGGTATGTATTAAATGGGTATGTTACTATGCACTGAGAATAGCCTAAGCACATGCAGCTCACCTTCGGCATGAACCAATGCAGCACGACCCCTAGGGCCAACAAAAAAAGCTGCTAGGTCTCCGATCAAAATTGCTTCTATTACAGTAGTTGATAGGTTTAAAACTAACATAAGTCCGATTCAAGTGAAAAAAAAGCAATGAGGCTTAGCTTAATAATAACACATTAGTTCAAATTTGAAAATAACCACTTAAATAATAAATAAAATAATTTTATGTCGTTGATATCGAAAAAACTTGATAATAGCTTGGTAACATTCCTCCCTAATATCCCACAACGTCACCACAGACGAAGCCCACGACCTATTTTCCCATCTGCGATTCTCCCATGCTCCATCCAAGGCCATACATACAACCCATGAAGCCCAGCCCAGTCGTAGCTACTGGCCGAGTGCCAAATTCCCATTTCTTATGGCCTTATTTAGTTTGGTTACAATCTCCAGGATCTTAGTTTAAATATTAAATTTTCGGTCTATCCACGTAAACAAAGCCTAAAGCTCAAATAGATAACTCATGCATATCAGGTTTTTTCCCGATAAAAATGGGGCCGATTATCTGTTCCTTTCTTAATATAATTTGCGGCAACCCTCTTGCTGCTCTTTCGAAAAAAAAAACATGCATATCAGCTTCAATATCTGTGTAACACCGAAAATAAACTGTGGATACACAATCTCGATCGCTCTCATGAAAGCAACAGAAATATCACATGTGCGGGATACAAGTTTCCATATACCATAAACAGCAGTTCTAATGGCTTACCCGTTTTACTGTGGCAGGCTAGCTAGCTAGCTACCCGAGATAGCAATTCTTACGCAACGAATAAAATATCGACATGAGTATTGACTATCCAACCGAAGCCAAGCGAGGTAAAACATGATGATACTGGAACCAAACGTCCATGTGTCCATGCGAGCCACGTGATTTTACAGGAAGGCGTCCTTCTCGAGCAACTTGAGAACCTCATCCTGGTTGTTGAGCTTAGCAACGTCGATGGGTGTCTTCCCATCCATGTTTTGGAGAGTGCTGCACGGCATTCGAGACAGTCAAAGACAATGGAGGGTGATAAGAAAATGTTTAATATATAATAAAAACTAGCAATAATAGCGCCTCTTCAAGGCCATTCTCAGAGTCGATAGACCGTCGACAAATCCATAGGAAATGTATTTTCGATTTTCATATTTATTTAAAAAAAATAAGTCGTCAGCTATAAACTTTCAAGGAATCTACGTTTTTTTAGAAAACCGCGGCTACAACCCGTTGTCTGATAAAATTTGTCGAATTTTCGATTTTCGTATTTTTTAAATAAAATGGGTCGGTAGGACTCGCTGGCGAATTCATAGGATATTACAAACCTTCGATGAATCCGCGTTTAATCTATAGGTTACTATAAACCTTCGACGAATCTGTGTTTTTTTAGAAAATCGCTGTTGTTTTTTAACGCATTTCGGGATATTTGATCGTTTTTTTGTTTTTCGTGTTTATTAAAAAAAATAGGTCGTTAGGACCCGCCGGCGAATCTATGGGTCGCTATAAACCTCTGGACGAATCTACGTTTTTTTTAAAAAAACCCGTGGTTATGACCCGTTGGCAAATCCATAAGCTGTTATAAACATTCGACGAATCCGTATTTTTTTTGTCGATGCGTGTTTTATTTAGAAAATTGCGGTTGAATCCGTGTTTTTTTTGTTTTTTGTGTTTGTTAAAAAATGGGTCGTCAGATCCGCCGCGAATCTACACGTCGCTATAAATCTTTGGACGAATCAACTTTTTTAAAAAATCCACTGTTATGCCTCGCTGCAAATACACAAGTTGTTATAAACCTTCATTTAATCTGTGTTTTTTGTTGATGTGTGTTTTATTTAGAAATTTACGGTTGAATCTGTGTTTTCATGGTTTTTTAAAGAAAAGTGCGGATTTTTTTATGTATTTCCTTTTTAAAGTCGCTTTGACCATGAGCTTAATCCACGAACCGCTATAAACCTTCGATTTAATCTGTTTTTTTTTTTTTTTTTTTGTGTTTGTTAAAAAATGGATCGTTAGGACCCGCCATGAATTTATGGGTCGCTATAAATCTTCTGACTAATCTACATTTTTCTAAAAACCACTATATGACCCGCTGGCAAATTCATAAGTTGCTATAAACCTTGACGAATCTGTTTTTTTTTTGTACAAAACATTTTTTCTCTGGTTTTTGGGTGGGGAAAACAATTTTTCTTGATTTAAAACAATTTTTCGGGAAAAACGGAGAAAGGACCTGAACGTAAGAAGCAGGGACCTGTTTGTTATTTTTTTGGACCTATTCGCTATCCTGAAAAAATAGAAAAGGGCTTGTTCGCGATTCGAAATTAACAGGAGGCTTTTACGTAAAATACCGCACCAGGGACCTAAATGCGAAGAAAAAAAATATCTTTGTCTCACAGAAAATTCTACAGGGACCTATCCGTAATTTTGAAGAAATGAAGGGACTTTTTCGCAAAATGTGCAATTGACAGGTGGAGCTCTGGTTGCCTCCAAATTCCTTCGCTTATAATGGGTGCAACCATTTTCAATTATTATCACGCTCCATCAAATTTATAAAATTCTTATAAGACACAGTACCATTTATGCTCTTTCTCTTTTTGATTTTTGAAATATAATATAACAAATGAAGTTCAATTTTTACATAGATTTGATTGAGCAAACAAAAAAGTTAATTTTTTTAAAAATTTTATATAATTTTACTGAGGAAATTATTAATCTCTCATATAAATTTTAAATCATGATCACACTCCAGAAAATTTATAAAATTCGACAAGGTAATCATCCCAATTATGTTTATTCTATTTTTGATTGTTTTAAAATAACAAATGAATTTCAATTATTCTAATTTTTTATGATCCTACATTGCTCGTAATAGTACAATAAAATTTTTAGCTCATTATCAAGCTTGTACAATTTTATAAAAATTTAATAATGTTTCTGCCAAAAATTTAAAATGTCTAAAAAATTTGGTTTTTTAACAAATTTTCATAGAAGATGACTTTCTTATGGGTTATTGGACCAAATCCGGTCAAATCTAGCCCTAAAAGTTTAAAATCCGGCCAAAATTCATGAAATTTTGCTGAAAAACGAAATTACTATAGCAATTTCAAAAATTTTAAATTTTTTTATTCAGCCAGTAGTTTAGATTTCGTAGAGACCTGAAATCTTAAATTTTGGTGAAAATTCACCGAAATTCAGTGAAAATTGGAACCCTCGGTTGGGGGACATGGTTAATGTGACTGCAACATCTAAGTTGGGTGGTCGAAATCACATTGGATACTCTTGCAATTCTACAACCTAAGTAGTTGCACTACTGATCTCTGGGTTTAAATCGGAGTAGTAGCACTACTGATCTCTAGGTTTAAAGCGGATAGCCAAAATCATCTTGGACACTTGCGGTCCTTTAAAAAGTTACTGCCCCAAGTTGCAACTGCAGGCGATCTCTGCCCGAGAAAGGGCCCTATGTTTTTTTTTTCCTTTGCACGCTAGTAGGAGCTGGATTAAAAGAGGAGTTTCTTTACGAAGACTTGCCAGGATTATATGTGCTCAAGGACTTGGTTGTAATTTTATTTCTTTTAGAGTCCTCAGTTTATGCTTTAGGGCCCTTTTTGTAACATTTTATTTATTCTAAGTCCTTTCTATAAACTGTATGGTGGTGACCCTAACTCTTGCTATTAATCTTAAGGGCCTTCGGGTCTTACTCCATCCTCTTTTTCAAGTGATGTTTTTTTTACTTTTTTATAGTTTCTGAGACATGACTTTGACCAATATTTTTGTAATTTTATTTTATTACATACTAATAAAATTATAAAATTATTTTTAACAAAAAATATAATGATATAATTTTCATGTAGCCAATCTAGAAGTTTTAAACATATTAGTGGCAAACTTTGAAAAGTTCAACATCACAAATTCTAGGTTGCCATTAAAAAAAGGAGGGAGTATTTTCCTAAAAAAATTAATTTACTACCTCTGTTTTTTTTACTTTTCGTTTCAAACATTGATATTGTGAGGTCGTCATAAAATATATTGCTAGGGAGAACGACACTTGTAGGATCGGAGGAGGCAACTAAAAGGCGGTTGAATAGGCGCCATATAATTAAACGGTCACCTTAAAATTTTCATCCCAAAGGATACCAAAAGATCTTCACTTAAATAGCTACGAGGAGCTACAAAAGTTAGATCAACATGCACAGAGGAAATCAACACAAAAACTAAAAACAAAAGCCACAGAAAGCCTTGATTCAAATTTCTAACCGACTCAGATAGTCCGCTTGAGTCGAATTATTCGGGCCACACAAGGAAAAACAACAACACAACTCAAGATCAAAACAAGTACAACTTTCAACCCCGTAGCTCGCTCCAAATGACTTCAGATTTGAAACACAACTTCCCTAGGACTCAAGAAACCTATTCCAATCAACAATCGTAAAGATCATTGCCAAAGCTTCAACCTTTTTTCCATTTCAAGAGAAATTGCACCAAAACCGAGTAGAAGCGCAAAACCAATATCTTGAGTTGCTCGTAGGGTATTGTCGGTGTTTCGTATAACCGGCAGTAGATTTGTAAGTCAAGGGGGCCGCGCGCTCCCTCTCCTTGATGGTTTACTCAGGGAGTCCGGGGTTTATACTGGTTCGGGCAGAACGTCCCTACTTCCAGTGTGCGGTGGTGGATCTCATTGAGCAAGTGTGAAGCGGTACATATGAGAACTAAGGACAGGCCCTTAGCCTCTTCGAGGATGGGAAGGAAAAACGACCGCCCCGCCGGGGTAACTTAGCCTCCCTTTATATAGGCGAGGGAGTTGGGTTACACAGTAATTTTGGAAAAAAGAGAGTAGGGGTACACTACATTCCGGGAGTTGGGGTTCTTTGTCTCGATCGACTGACGGCTTCCTGGTCATCCCATGCCGGGTTGGTGGCACAGTGGGCGGCGCCTAGTCTCGACCTATCTCCTGCTTGCTTGTCGGTTGCTGATGTTACCAAGACTGTCACAGACGCTTCCTGTGTCCGGCGTGGCGAAGGAATGGGTGCGAATCTCGCCATCTTCTTGCTTTTGAGTGGGCCCTGCCTGCCCCATCGTGGGTGTCGCATTTATGGGATAGGTGATCATCTTCGGGGCCGACCGTAGATGTGGCGGAGTTGGAGACGAAGACTGCCGGATCTCGACCTGGTTGGAGCCGGTGGAAATGTCCGACCGGCTGGACTGAAGTCGAGCGACCCCTCGACATGGTCTCTGGGTCTGGACGGTCGGGAAGATACGACCTTGCGACGGACGCATACTTTGTTATGAGATACCCCAGGTATGACTATTCGTCAGGTATTCAAACCAACATGGCCAAAGATTTTTTACACACATCCTAACACACTTGATCTCAATAAGAACTAAGCCAAAAGCTTTTGAATCAACCAAGACCTAAACCCTATTCAAGCCAAAAACTTGGCCAACCTCCAAGAACTTGCTATCATGATGCCTAGATGTTTGGGCCTAGAAGTTTGTCCATCTCTTACACCTTCTTGGCAACCAACAAGACAAATAGGAGAGGAAAAACCACAAGAATCAAATATACACTACTACAAATGAGGCTTATATCGACGTGATGATTACGCACGGTTTTGAAAAACCGTCTTTGATATGGAACATCACTGCACGGTTATGTACTCAAACCGTCAGGTAGATATCACGCATTTTTTTATATTACGCCGTTCGTGATGCATGAAATATCACGCACGGTTTCTAAATATAACCGTCTGTGATGGCTACAATATTCATTACGACGGTTTCTAAATAAAACCGTCAGTGAAATCACTGTAAGGTTATATAACACAACCGCTCTGTAATATCTCTCAGAGTCATTACTGCATCGTTATATTTAGAAACCATCTGTGATATTTCTTACATCACAAAGTACTGTAATATAAAACCGTCTGTGATATCTCGTACAAACAGAGCCTCCAAACCACTTTTACATCACGACGGTTTTAATTTGAAACCGCTACAAATAATAAAAATAGAAAATTTTAAATATTGATAATTACCTCTCCCGCCTTCTAATTTGAAAGAATTAAAATTAAATAATATTATATTTGAAATAATTGAAACTAATATTCCATTTGCAATAATTAAAAGAATCTGGTCGAATGATTCAAAACTTGAGACCGTTTTGAGGCCCTAAACGACCTTTGTTTGAATTCGTCACAAGACGCATCAAGACAAGCCAAAGGGATCTCGACCATCTAATTTTGGTACACTTATGAAATTCGGGTACTACTTTTCGTTATCTTTCAAACGAGCCAAAAACACCCGGATCGGAGTTACGAGTCAAAAGTTATAACCATTTTAACAAAAGTGCTTAGATTTCTTATTTGCAAACTAGAATCGGTACCCAAAAGAATATAATCGGAGAGCTCATCGTGTGATGATTCCGGAAAGCTCAAGAACACCAAAATCGAAGGTACGAGTTAAAAGTTATGGTGTTTTTACAAGTACCGTGAATAGTAATGGCACATATATTGCAAGCATCATTAATAGTCAAAAGTATGAAAAATAAATTTGAAAGCTTTAAATTTTGCTAATTACCTCCATAGTTTGATAATTTAAAATAATTGAAAATCGGTGTTCGGGTACTTCACGGGGTTAAAAGGAGGAGGGAGTCATAATATGTCAGATGTTATCATACCACCATTAAAATACTGGATCTTATA
The DNA here is from genome assembly GCA_036346375.1 of Guadua angustifolia. Taxonomy (NCBI): domain Eukaryota; kingdom Viridiplantae; phylum Streptophyta; class Magnoliopsida; order Poales; family Poaceae; genus Guadua; species Guadua angustifolia. Next base: position 39,765,620 of record CM070514.1, read on the forward strand.
AAAACTCTGAAGTTAAGCGTGCTTAGACGAGAGTAGTAATAGGATGGGTGACCTCCTGGGAAGACCACACACGTGTGGTGTTAAAAATGTCTGGGAAGACCACACGAGTGGTAATTAGGCAAGAGTAGTATTAGTAGTATTAGGATGGATGACATCCTAGGAAATCTCTCTTAAGTTAGTGTTTTTAAATTACCAGCTAGAACGGTGTTATCACGCATTTGGTTATGATTTGGAACAGCATTTTTAAAATGAGAACCGTCTATGATAGAAATCTCACGACGGTTTATTAATAGAACCGCTCGCGATATATATTTTCTCGCACGGTGGAAAACCGTCTCTGATGATCTCCTTCATCACAGACTTATTGTTACTGACGATTCACAAAACCGTCTCTGAAGACGTTTCTGAACCGTCTGTGATGATGATTCCTGTAGTAGTGATAGCAAAAAGCTTAAGAACAACAAGAACAAGCACTTGCACGAATTTGATAGATACATTTATGCTTAAAGATGAATGTTTATAGCCACTCTATAGTCACACACAAACCTAACCATGACAGGAAAAACTCACACAAAAAAACCACCAATCATCTCTCACCAGCTCTTCCCACGAGCACTCTCTATACCCAAAAGCTTCAAAAGGCTTACAAGGCTACACCCCGAAGACACCTTTACCTCTTTTTTTTATAGTGGTGGCCAAGCTAACCACTCCACCTCTAAACCTTACTAGATACATATGTGCGGCGGCACACTGCACAAGGATAACAGAGGCACACATTTGGGCCGTTGCCTGTGGTATGAAGAATCTGTGTTAGACGATCGCAAAAATGGAATAAGAAGAGTAATCTCATGTTAGGACTATGATTCACAACAATTGGGAGTAAGAGCAATGGAATGATTTTGGCAAATAGCATGCTTACCGCAAGTTTTTGCATAAGTAGTAGCCAGAGATCTGACCTTTTGTTCTATACCATGCACCCTGATGGTTACTCTGTAGATGAGTTCATCCACATCATCCTGTAGAGCATCCATGACTTTGTTTTGCCTGCAGCTCCAATATGCGCAGGTATAACAGCATTCAGTAGGCTGCACAGGCACGACAACAAGATAAATTACGGATAGTCGGAAATCCTAGCAACAATATTACATGCAAGCTATAGTGAAAAGGCTTCTCTTTTATTCTTTTCTCTCGCGGCAACTGTAAAAGATTTTTGTATAAAGAAAAGGTTAAAAGCGTTCAATATTTGCACTCATGCAAGCATAAACAGAACTGAAGATTATGAAATTATCAGGTTTTGGCTGTGAAATGTGTAAAATAACATATAGATAGCTAGAGCAGTTCGTGTGCAGGGATGCTCACAAGCAATAAAATATCATGAATTGATCGTTCGACTTGTTGGATCTAGTTAAGCTGGAAAACACCATGCAATCAAGGTCATTCGCAGTTTATTGTTTTTTGAAAGCATCAATTTGGTTCTCATTTGATGATAGAAATCTTCAATTATGATATCTCAACGCTTTATAAGGCAATGAGGTAAGTGTTCAACGCAAAACGTCCTTATCCAAATTTCATGGTAATAAGCAAACAGAGGAAGATCTGTAGAATCAGTTGGATAATATGTATTTGTTCTAACTTGAACGCAATACTCTTTAGCCTGAATCTTCACTTCTGTTGGGCAATGAGTTAAGGTATGGTGAACTCGACCATAAAAAAATGGTGAACTCATGAAGAACGTACCTACTGATTTCTAAACCCATATCGAGAGCCATATCCTTGAGCTGTTGCAGTACATCAGTAGGATCAGAAAGGGTATTGTCCTATTTCTTACTACTTATGGTCCAAATTTAGGCTGCATCAATCCTAACATTTCTTGTAGCGGTAGTAGATCCATCGGAGTGAAACGAATATGACATAGAACAGGTAATACACATACGGCATACCTTGCGGTCCTGAGATGAGAATCAGAGCACTGTAAGAACCAACCAGAACCTTCAGACGTTGCAGCAGCTTGCTGGCACCCAAGAGGTAGCAAAATGTCTCAAATCCAAGAACAACCAGCAAGTGTGTGACCTGCTCATTGAAAGTCAGTACCACCATGTTAGAGCATTCCCCCACATTCAGGCATGAAACTATCATACAATCTTCGCAAGTACATACTTGCGGTGCATGACAATATCTGGACAAATTGGGAACTGCAGTTCGTCATCCCGTCAAAATGCCCTCAAAATAGTAGCTGAAGCGGAAGGTAACAGAGTGTGCACCAAAATTAAACAGCAAACGAATATTTCAACAAGTAGAGAACAGGCACGACAAAATTTGAGCAAGAGGCCGCCTAATCAAACCCAATACCAAGAAACCAAAAATTTTTAGCAGGGGAAGGAATAAGGGAATAATGACCTCGAAGATGAAGCGTTCCTGCCCGTTGGCCTTGGTGGCGATCTTGACGGCGTGCTTTGAGAGAATGTCAATCGCCTGGACTCTCTGCGGATCAAGAACACCACCAAAGATAAAATTAGAACAAAAAAATGCAGCAAAAGAGGGAACCAAACACCAACACAGGGACTCACACTCCGACGCACCGGCGGAGTGCGTGTTGGAGAGAGCATCCAGGTGGGCGGAATCCTCGTCGGTGCTGGCCGTGACCTCCTACTGGAGCACCGAAAACTCAGACGCATCGGCGGAGCGAGCGATGGAGAGAGCATTCGGGTCGGCGGAATTCTCGTAAAATTAACATAAGTCCGATTCGAGTGAAAAAAAAACCAATGAGGCTTAAATAATCACTCGTTAGCTCAAATTTTAAAATAACCACTTAAATAATAAATAAAATATTTTTATGTCGTTGATTTCAAAAAACTTAATAATCTCTACTACTTCTAATTAGAAGTTGGTGGCGGTGGTCCGTTCTTCTTCAAATACCTAATTCGTTAAATTTGACATACACAACTGAGATGAAAGGGGGTTTAACCTGTTCTACTCCACCACTGCCGCATCACAGGGAGCAGGTGTTGGGCGGGCCCATGCCCGTAGGTGAGGAGGATCAGGTCTCTATGAATCAGAGATCTCCAGTATTGAATGGATAACGCATGGTTCTTCAACGCTTTTGTGTCCATAGGGTAGCGCAGGTGATGTCTCTCTCAGTCGATCAATCGATCTCGAATTATGGCATTATAAATTTACAATCCCGAGTGTTGTGATACTATTATTTAAGATTATGAAATTAAAGATAATTTTAAACTCAAGTATGTAAACAGGTGTTTGAAATTTGTATATTTTGATAAATTGATTTAAATATTTAACCATTGCACATTTAGAATGAATAGTATTATACAGACGAGATTAGTACTTTTTGTAAATAAATTTTTTTATCGTAAATTAAAATTTTATTACAAAGTACGGACACGTGGCCAGTAGCTTGTAACATTCCTCCCTAATATCCCACAACGTCACCACAGACGAAGCCCACGACCTATTTTCCCATCTGCGATTCTCCCATGCTCCATCCAAGGCCATACATACAACCCATGAAGCCCAGCCCAGTCGTAGCTACTGGCCGAGTGCCAAATTCCCATTTCTTATGGCCTTATTTAGTTTGGTTACAATCTCCAGGATCTTAGTTTAAATATTAAATTTTCGGTCTATCCACGTAAACAAAGCCTAAAGCTCAAATAGATAACTCATGCATATCAGGTTTTTCCGATAAAAATGGGGCCGATTATCTGTTCCTTTCTTAATATAATTTGCGCAACCCTCTTCTTTGCTCTTTCAAAAAAAACATGCATATCAGCTTCAATATCTGTGTAACACCGAAAATAAACTGTGGATACACAATCTCGATCGCTCTCATGAAAGCAACAGAAATATCACATGTGCGGGATACAAGTTTCCATATACCATAAACAGCAGTTCTAATGGCTTACCCGTTTTACTGTGGCAGGCTAGCTAGCTAGCTACCCGAGATAGCAATTCTTACGCAACGAATAAAATATCGACATGAGTATTGACTATCCAACCGAAGCCAAGCGAGGTAAAACATGATGATACTGGAACCAAACGTCCATGTGTCCATGCGAGCCACGTGATTTTACAGGAAGGCGTCCTTCTCGAGCAACTTGAGAACCTCATCCTGGTTGTTGAGCTTAGCAACGTCGATGGGTGTCTTCCCATCCATGTTTTGGAGAGTGCTGCACGGCATTCGAGACAGTCAAAGACAACATGGAGGGGTGTCGCAGACAGCAAAGGGAAGAAGGCAGCACATTTAACTTACACTGTAGCGCCGTGCTTCAGCAGAAGATCCACGCACTCTACCGTAGCGGGGTGTTCTTTCTTAGAGCAAGTATAATAAGATGAGGTAAGTAGACTATAAAGATTGCCATATTAAATTTATGGTGAGTTAAAAGGAGAGAGGAGAGAAGCGGACTGCAGATCTACAGCCGGCTGCAGCACGGGCTCCAAGAAACTTGGTGAGAGAATGAGTGGATGAATGTGGGCCAAGTATTAATGACTTTGTATGTATGTATGGCTAACTATTATATGGGTGGGCTGTTAGGTTGGCTGTATATGATATGGCAATGAGATAAAGCCTGCAGTTGGCTCTCTTATTAGCCTTGCTCTTATCCAACACGTCCACCGCAAAGACCAAATTTCAAGAAGGATTTATGACACTTAAACTGAAATAACAAAAGTTCACCCATACTAGTATAGTAAGAGGTTTATAGCTCGCTCTTATGTGGCACTTTTGCCAACATAGAAGAGAGAGGCATTTAAAAATGAGAGGTGTGGACTCTCATGCAATAGCCCACCTCTACACGTGCTCTAAGACAGATAGAGGAAAGAGAAAGAGAGAAGATGTCAATCTAATAGTCAATCTTATAGCCCACCCCATTATATAAGTGTTAGTAGTGATGGATCTATATGACATAGCAACATCATATAGCCAATAATAGACTCTATTATTAGTCTTGCTTTAACTAAAACACCTAGCAGACAAGGAGAAAATGCAGTTCCCAATAGCATCTGTTCCAGTTCCACTGCACATTCTAGATTCCACAATGTAGAAACCATGCAACAGCAAAAGGTGGCCTGTCATTCATATGCTTTTATATTCCAGGACTAAATATAACCTTCAAAAGTGAAATAGCATTCCTAAAGACCACCACCTACGATGAATCTAAATAGTAGGGTTTTGAAAACTCATAGTCTGGTACCAGATCAGTTAAAAAATTTGAATAAATTTAGCAAAAATGTTAAAAATTTTATGTGAGGTCCTAAGGCAATGCTAATGATGCTATAAAAATTTTCAGATTATTATCAGACCCGTGTACTTTTAAAAAATTCTGTTAGTGATACTGTTAAAATATATGCTCTTCAGTTTTTTATTTTCTAGTGGCAAAAAATGAAGTCTAAGATTTGTTAAAATTTTTGTGTGATGTTATAACGTAATGAAAATGATGTTGTAAAATTTTTAGATGATTAGCAGATATGTGTATTTTTAAAAAATTCTAAAAGTGCTATTATCATTGTATATGCTCTTCTGTTTTTTATTTTATATGGGTACTAAATGAAGTCTAATATTTATGAAAATTTTAGCACATAATACTTTGGCACTAGTTATGGTTACATTAAAATTTTAGAATAAATAAATCTTTTAAATGTTTATAAAAATCTGACAGTGTCTTTGTTCCTTTTCATTAACTGTTGTTTTGGATTTTTTGAAGAAATAAATGGTTTCAAAAATTGTTTAAATTTCTCTAAGGTGTTTGATAGATTAATTGAGATTTTTTCAATTTTTTTTGCAAATTTTCCTTCTATCGTCGATTTTTTACGAAACCAATCAGTTTTTGACTTTTTTGATCGGTTCTCGGTTTTTTTGAATCGGTTTGACCGACTAGCTTGACTTTCACAAACGGATCTGTTTTTATCAAATTTCGGTCGAATTTCACAAAAAAAACCGGTGCCGAACAGACACCGATTTTCCCATGCAAAACGAAGATGTGAACCTGCTACCGACGGTCGACTTGCCCTGCTATCGACGACCTCTTCGGCGCTGTATGCACGTCGTCTATCGACGATCAGATGTTCCAAATCTCTCCGCCCCTTCTGCGATCGCGCGCGAAATATTCCAAAACTCATAGTCTGCAGCCCGCGCTAGGTGCGGTGGCTGGGATCGCGCGTTCTCGAAGATGGGGCACAGCGCCAGGAAGAAGAATTAGAGGGGCGGCGCCGGGCGTAAGGCGGCTAAGGACCACGCCGCGCAGATCGAGGGCGACCAGACCGCACTCAGCGACGAGCTCACCGCCCTGTAAGCGGCTGCTCCGCGTTTCGAATGTGTCATTGTTAGCATTCTTCGTTTTGGAGATCTCAAATCTGCGGTTCCTGTGGAGTATTGCTGATTGCATACTGTTAGCTGTCAAGTAGGTCGTAATTGTATCGTTTAGTTGTTCAGTGCTGAGGAGTACATGGTGGCATGGCGCCGAACCTGCAGGCGCCCAACATTTTGTCACTTGCCAGCTCTGTTCATGTTCGCTGTGGCTTACTTTTAACAATTGCTCCTAGTGTTATTGTTTTTTCATTGCTGACTGCTAGATTTGACTTATGGAGTATGGAGTATTACTGAATACTTCTGTTCGATCTAGGGGGTTTGTCTTTTGTCTACATGGCCACTGATCAAAGGGAAACAGGTTGTCTTGGGTCTTAATTTAGAATTCAGTTGGGACTGCGTTACTTGTTTAATAAGACGAGTACTAATTGACTCACTTTGCAAAATGTCAAAACAAAGTGCTCAATTTTTTTTTAAAAAAGTTGTCTTCTTGTTTTTGCCTTGTTTATAATTTGTATAATCCTAATGACACCTTTTGGTACATCAATTAGGGCTTCAATTTTTCTCAAGGACTTCAAGGTAACATCAGAATAGGTTAACTACCTGTGACTCATCCAATGGTGTTTGTTTTTAGGCAAATATTTATTCTTGAGAAGGGCGTGTTATGATTTTCAATTTGGTAGAGGCTGCCCAAGAGTTCCTCTCAGAAATTGCTCCAGCTAATGATTCAGTAAGCACTGTAAGTCAATTTCTTCATGGCATCTGGTAGAATGTATAACATGATTTTTTCTCTTTGTTTTCAGTGTGTGGATAGTGAAATTAAGGATGCATTGTTCTTTTTGCCATTACAAACTTTTTGTTTTGTCAAGAATTTATCCTTTGTGCTGAGCCTTTTTCATTGACCCATGACTCCATGGTATCCTTTCTCCTAGTGCTCCTTGCATGCTTGAGAAAGCGGACCAGTTGGATTTTCTGGTTTAGTGCTATCAGGTTAGCTAAAGCTGCATATTGACCTGGGCTAAAAAGTTTTATGGCACCTTCACTGGTTGATTTAGTATAAAAATTTTACTCTTGACTCACAAATTTATTCAGCTGATATCATTATGGTTACTTGGCAGTTGGTACACTATTTTTTATGACATATATTGTGAACTGTGAAGAACCATGTGGTACTGGTAATTCTCTGTTAAACATTGTGTAAAACTTGGCCTCATGCAATAGCTTAGCACTATTAGTTACTTGGTTACTGCAACTGTATTTTCTAATCTATTACCTCTGCACCACATTGCAACTTGGAATAACTGGGCCTAGGATTTCATATATGCACCAGATTACTTGTCCTTCATTTTCATCAGTGGATAAATTTTATTTTGTACTGTATTTTGTTCCAAGCTTTAGTGAGAAGAACATAACTTAGGAGGCTTATATCTTGTATTGTAGGCTCCTTGGTTGGCTTCGAGCACAATACAATAAGCAACTGATGCAGTTGTGAAAGTTAGGCTTGAAACTGGTCCTTACCCTGGAATCTTTTACATATATAACTCATTCGATCTATATATTCAACTATATGATGATAGTAGTTGGAGCGGGCAAGGTCCAGATCCGACAACTGATAGTGCCAGGAAAAATATTGGATCGATCACAAGTCAAATCCAGTGTTAGAAGTAAGAGGAAAATAGTCATCGAAAAATCCCATGTTTCAGCTGATAAAGTTAATACTGCAAAAAGCTCATCTCAGGATAATGCAGAACAGCAACATGTCACAAGGCATGTTGTTATACAGGAGGCAGTTCCAAATTTAGGTGTTGTTGCAGAAGAAACTGACAATGACAGCAAGACTTTGTCTAGAGCAACAGAGGAAATACGTCAGATACTCCAGCAAGGAGTTTCAGCAGTGTACATGAGCCTGAGGTAATAAAACAGAACTCCTATAGGTTGTCGGTGCTTACTGTTTTTATTGAATACACTATGGCATTGCATTTGTATGAATTTACATAAAAAGGAGTTAACGTAGCATTGCTTGAAAGATAGTCTAATTCAAGGAATAGTCTAATTCAAGGAATGCTGTTATGGAAGAACCGAAAAATGTACATTAACGTGTAATAACATGAGATTCTTGAAGGAACTGTTTACAATCTGAGTTGCATGTGAGTTTTGAGTGCTTTTTGGACAAGACTTGGTGCTTGTCCTATTTTTTCCTTATGGCTTTGAATTCTTTGTTATAATGTCTAGTTATAATGGTTTTGCGCAAATAGTTTATGTTCTGCTTTGTGTCTTAATACTGGCGACTTGGCATGTGTTAATCGCACTGTGACCTATAGACTATGTTTGAGTATTAGTTATCTATTTGCCAATTTGCTCTGTGACCTATAGACTATGTTTGAGTATTAGTTATCTATTTGCCAATTTGCTCTATGGTCAGTCAAACACGGTAATTGTACAAAAGTAAGATACAAAGCCGAACATGTTTCTAAAAAAAAATGAGCAGATGCCTGTGCAATTCTCTCTTTGCCTAATATGTGTTAAATAATCAATTTCTTATATGCTAATATTCTAGTGTAGTAAAACACAATAGACTACAAAGTTATAATTTTCTATTAATCACCATATTTGCAAGTGTCACAAAAACATGGAGATTTATATAAATAACCCATTGTAGGAGATGTCTTTTGTGTTATCTATAGATGACATGACAGGCTACTATAGACAATAGCTGCCTGAACCAATGTACATGCCCTCAGTAAGGAAAAACTAATTTTTCTTGCCATATATACCGCTTCGATAGTTGTCGTTTTAGAAATTGATATTGTTTTTAATATACAGTTTTGACTTATAATTTCTATCATAATATATTTATAATATTAAGAATAGAGGGAATAATAGATAATTAAGGTGCTTATTTTGAAGCATCGATGCTTAACTAAGCACCGTGCTTAGCAGGTGCTTATGTATACAACTATTTAAATTAGACTCAGGGGTATTGGTCCTTTGAATTCATAAGACTCAGGGGTACAAGGAAGGAACAATGTATAGGGTACATTACATACGAATGAAATGAGAAGGCATAGCAACAATTTGGTTTGGTTTTGTCCAAACCAAAACAAACCAGGGTAAAAGCGCAAAATGAGATAGCACTGTTCAGTTCTCCAGCTTCAGGTGTGGTTTGTTCTTATTCTCGGCCAGTTGGTCCCGCAAGTCTTCCTTGATTTTTTCGCAGCCAGGGAGAAGCTTGAGCGAAACTTCCTTGAGACTTGACAGGCATGGTATCCCAGAAAACCCAGCATCGCCAACAAAACTATAGTGCACCAGCAGCAGCTCAAGCTTAGGCGTTGCTTTTCTTCAAACTCAACTGATCTGAGGCTATATAGCCCCACAAGTTCCAGCACCGTCAGACTTTTGAAGGTCTCCGGACGGAAATGGAGGTTGATTTCTCCGCTCTTAAATGGACCATTACGAAGACGTAAAATGGCAATGTTTGGCAGCTCCCAAGTACTTTTATGGCATCATGCTCCAGTTCGGTACTCCGTAGGGTCAACTTGGCTAGCATCTGAAGCTGTTGGACCCATGTAGGTAATTTGACCAGGCGGCCATACAACTTAAGGCTCTGTAGGTCATTTGGGGGTGGGGACAAGTCATCCAAACAGCCTTCTAGCCCAGGCTCGCCCTCGGCGCGCATTGACAAGGAATGCAAGCGGCCGTGATTGGCAATAGCAGAACAGAGCTCCTTGCAGTTTTTCTTGTTGATGCCAGTCACTCCTAGCTTACGCAACTGAGTGAGCTTCTTGAGCTCCTTCACCATGGCCTTCCCCCGTGCAATGTTGATGACACCCAGTGTGTGCAGGGCCGTCAACCTCCCAATCCCTCCGGGCACTTTAACACCATGCATGTCCCTGCCCCGCAACCAAATACCAGCCCAAAAGCAGAGCAATGGTAATGCGTCCAAGTCATCAATAGACCCTTTCCGTACATAGCTCTTGTAAGGTGCCGAGACAAATTCTTTCAAGAGCTCACAAGGTCCTGTGTAGATCCAGCTGTGAAACTCATTAGTAGGAACGAGACCGGCACGAAGGAATTTTAGCTTTGGGAGGTTAACAATGCTTTTGGCAGTGTGATCACAAATGTACGTCGGATATCCAGTGTCTCCAGGACTGACAGATTACCAAATGAATCCGGGAGATGGTAGATATATCGACATCGCCTTAGAGACAGGTACTTTAGGTGGCGAAGGTTCCCGATTGGCACAAGGTCATGATCCCGCAGATCTTCTGTGTCTTCTAAATCCAGCACCCGAAGCAATCTCATCTTCTTAGAAACGAAAATGGTCGCCACTCTCCAAACACAGTCAACGATCGAATGTGGGACACGCCCAGTATGCTTCCCAAAATACCCTTCTTTTGGTCTCTGCTCCAACTACTACTCACAACAAGGTGGCGCACTTTATTTGTAGACTGCAAGGTGGAATGCTCATCCAGTACGAAAACAAGATTCTCTTCTTCTGACTTCAAGATGCTGATTTCACGCATGAGATCATGAACTTGGTAGAAATCAGTAGTCTTCCAGATTCCATCAGTCCCTGTTTTGGATGGTTGTATCATGCTCCTGTTAAGAATGTCTGTAAAGTGTTCCTCTGCTACTTCCTCGGCAGTCTTGCCTCTCACTTCCCTTGAGTAACCCTCTGCAATCCACCGCCTCACTAAACGTCTATGCCTGATGTTGTGGTCTTCAGGGAAAATCGACAAATACAGAAAGCAAGACTTGAGATGATAAGGCAAACCATCATAACTTGAGTTAAGGACTGTCTTTATCTTCTCAAGTTCTGGATTGTTCTGCAACTCCGCACTGATATGATCATTCAGTTTTCTCCACTCCAAAGCAGTTTTAGGTTTGGTTGCCAGATAGCCACCTATAGTGGCAATGGCAAGGGGAAGCCCATCACACTTTTTCAGAATAAGTTCTGCTTGCTTCATCATGGTAATAAGTTCTGCTTGCTCCATCATGGTATCAGTTAAATCATCCTTTCCAGTCCCGCGAAATACCTGAAACATGATTCAATAAAGTGATGAGTAGCTGATGATGAAAAGGAATCCTTTAAATCAACTCTTCACCAAAAGTATAAAGATTCAGGCAGATTAATAATGGCGAGCACTAGCAATCGATGTCTGATCACTGTTCATTCCATCGGAGGGTTCTTACAATATTTTTTTCAACGTGTGCAACATTTTTGTTCAACGTGTGTAACATGTTTTTCAATGTGTGCAACATTTGTTTTCGTGCCGACATTTCTATGTTACACTATTATTGAAGGAAAATGTTGCACGCAGAGAAAAAATATTGCACACATAAGAAAAAATGTTGCAAGCGTCTCAAAAATGAACAGCGATCGGACGTCTCGAACACAAGTCATTCGATTAATAATCGACATATGGTTGCAGAGGGACAATCAATCAAAGACTGGCATGTGTTGGTACAAATTTTAATTGCAAGCATCGGTGTAATATTGTGTTGAGATAGTGTTTGTTTGTTTGTTTGCTTTCCTTTCTTTCCATTCTTTCTTTTTTTTTTCTCGAGGGCATTGGTTCTTTTTAGATAGAAGAAACGAAAGGAAAGCCTACTACGGGACCGATTGCATCTAGAAAGAAACAACGAGTACTTTTCGTCATTTCTTGTTTTAGGAATTTTCAAATTTTATATTACGTGCTCGATCCGCACACATAACAGGATGAGATAAGGCCCTTAACGTATTAAACGAGTTGTTGTCGGCTAAGCGCCTTATTGCATTTGAGCCACCGGCCGATTATTGATGGCGGCCCGATCCGCTAGAGACTTGGTTTACTCATTGCTTGGATGATAATACATACTGATGTTGTCCCTTTTATAGAGAGGGCTAGACTTGACCCCTAAGGAACCTATTCTTGTATTAAGGAAACTAATCCCTATTACATGGAAATAATTTAAAAGGAAACAAACCCAAATAATAAGAAAACTAATTATTCTAATCCTAATTAATGACATGTTGCCATGCACCACGTCCTGGCAGTTATGGCTCGCTCGACCCATAACATTATCTCCCCCTTGCGAATCAACCTTGTCCTCAAGGTTGAAGTTTGGAAGATTCGCACGAGATGAAGCGTTGGGCCTTCGGTCGGCGAGGCGCGGAAGTTGGAGATGCGATCTTCGATGGTCACCGTGGTAGGAGGATCGTCGGCTCGATACCAAATTGTTACGTGCTCGATCCGCACACGCGACGGGATGAGATAGGGCCTTTAACGTGGGCGTAAACGAGCTGTTGTCGGCTAGCGCTTTGGCATCTGAGCCACCGCCGATTATCGATGGTAGCGCCTGATCTGCTAGAGACTTGGTTTACTCATTGCTTGGATGATAATACATACAGTGTTGTCCCTTTTATAGGGAGGGCTAGACTTGACCCCTAAGGAACCTATTCTTGTATTAAGGAAACTAATCCCTATTACATGGAAATAATTTAAAAGGAAATAAACCCAAATAATAAGGAAACTAATTATTCTAATCCTAATTAATGACATGCCGCCATGTACCACGTCTGGTAGTTATGGCTCGCTTGACCCATAACATTTTATGATCTTATCTTTTATTCTAGAAAGTTGAGATCGGTTTATATTTCAGATTGAGTTCATTTCTATCATTAGGCAACGATCGTGTGCACACAGGGTTTCCGTGCACACATAGTGCACACCAACTAACAAAAATCCATGTGCAAATGCAAATTGTTTCATAGAACTCCGTATTTAAGAGCTTGATGTATCGCAAAGCTATAGATTTTAGAAATCTATTTGCACATGGACGTAACTAACACACTGGGCCCACCTAGGAGCCACTATACAGCCCTTACCCCCTTGATGGCTTGTCCACATCATGCACCACGCTGGCATTACACTGCTAGCCACGTTTATATGCATGTCTAGATGACTATTTTATCTCCCTCGGTTCCTCTGGGAAGGAGGCGTGATGACACATTGCCTTATCCACATGAGAAAAATATTTGGGCGGGTATAGCTGCAGCGTGGCGCTTGATGTGACAGCCAAAACAAGGTGAGGGCAATATAGGGACTTCTAGGTGGGCTTGGTGTGGTAGCCGTAGATCTAGCCTTTAAATCTTTTAAATCTAGAGTTACGTGAAATAGTTGCTAAAGTATGTAGTTTTATAATAATTTGTATAAAAAATATGTAGTTTTGAGAAATTTACAAAAATTTGGATGAACTCATTTGTACCGCACAGTATTAAAAAAACAGTGCATCATACGGTCAATGTACTGCTTGTCTTTTCTTGATTTCAATATCAGAGACAAACGAGAGATGCTTCCATACTTTTTTTTTAATGGTTACATAAATATTAAAATATAAATGAAGGGTAACGTGTTTTATATGTCCCCATGCGTACCTTCTTTTTGAAGAGGTCAAGTGCGTCATCATCCCCTAGAGATTTCAGCATGTATTTCGAGGTGCAACGCCTCGCAACACTTTCGTCCCTTGTAGTGATTATGATCCATCTTGCCCTCCCATCTTTAGTTAAACATGGTATTATCGAATCCCATTCTAAGTTGGACGATAGATCATCAAGAACAATGAGATAAGTACCACTTTTTAGAAGCTCAGATGTCTTGTCTATCAAATCTTTGATTTGCATCACTTGTAACTTCTTTTGTATAACGTCTCCCAATTTAGCGCCAGTATTATCTGTGTGTAACCGTAGAGCCAAGCTCCTGAAGAAATCCTCACGATTGAAAGGATGCTTTACAGTAACCCAAGCTCGCTTCTGAATCTTGCCACTAAGCTCTTCGCTTCCGAAGACACTTTTAACAAGAGTGGTTTTTCCAATACCACCCATTCCCCACACAGAGATCACCTGGCAATGCTCATTCTCTTGGCAAATTAGCTTGATGACATCAGATCTTGCTTCCTCTTGCCCGACGGGCGCTTCCTCCAGAGAGGCTTGCATTGTAGTATTGCAAGCAAGGTTCTTTCCAGCGGCGGCTGAGTTGGAATCCTTCTCGACATGAATGCTATTGGCAGCGGTGACATTATATGAGCTAGGCTCGGGCTGGAATATAATATGAAGTTATTATTTATGTGACCAAATTGACTGTACGTTCGCCAAAAACAAAACTTAGATCAACCAAACACTAGTGAGAAAAGCATATTCACACAGTAATATAAAATTTTAGTAGAAAACCACAAATATAATCATACATGGGGAGTGAAAAAGAAACAAAAAATTCTTTTAGAAAAGCAATGCGTGATGCATTGTTGTTGGGACTGCAAGACACACGTTGGCATCCTCAAGTAAAATTTGTAACATTGAGATGGCATAGACATTTAGAAAATACAATGCGACAGGATTTCTAACAAAATGTTTCTTTAGCCATTAAACATGTATTTTTGCTTTCGTGAGTGGTTGGATCACAGTCAAAGAACGATATTACCTTATTGTAGAAGAGATAGAGAGGCTGATCCGATGATAATTGATTGAGCTTGGATAATAGGCTTGGCTGCCCTGTGCATAGTCTTGCAATTTCTACTTGGTCCGTGGTCACAATGATTCGGCTTCCATTCTTCCTGTCAGGGAAGCATGCTCTGATCCAATCCCACTCCACTACATCGGACAGGCCATCAATGACAATCAGGTACCTATTATCATGCACATATCTATCGAACTCATCAATCAAATGACCTTGTGCTGCCTCCGTCTCCATCTTCTTCAGAATACCAACCCCTATGGCTCTTCCTTCTTCTGCCTTGCCCTTTACTCGAAGAGAATTCAAGTAAAATTGTCTGAGCAAGCTCTGGAGGAAATCATTTGGATTGAATGGTTGCATCAGCTTAACCCAGGCGCGGAATCTAAAGTTTGTGTGCATCTCTTGACTGTTTTTTTTCGAAAGGGACAGCACGAGAAGGTGCTGCACATTTCATTAAGAAGGAAGGGAAAAGCAAAGTTGGGTCCTGTTTTTTAAGGAAAAAACCGTACCCGTGAAAAAACCTTACAACTAAACGCCACTGATCACAAGACCCATAAAATTACAAGTACATACGGAACAAAATAGAAGAAAAAAACTACCCAACCAACAATAAGAATAAGACTCCTAACTAGTCCGCCGACTTCGAAGACAGGGCGTGATCATGGGTTAGTACTCCGTCTCTGATCATTGTGGCCACCTGCTCTGGCGTTCCATATATACCCTAAAAAATGCGACGGTTTCTTTCTAACCAGAGATTCCACCAGAAGTAAATGAGAAGGCCATCTAAGTCTCGTCTCCTTCCTTTGTCAAATTTTGTTCGAAGTCTTCTCCACCAAATGTACACCGATCCCTGGGTTCCCAAGTTCTGGCATGGCCCCAAGTTTCCCCAGCTTAATAGGAGGTTCCAAACTTGCATTGCGAAAGGGCAATCTTTGCAGAGGTGGTTTGGCATTTCCTGATCCCCGTTGCAAAGGCAACATGTTGCATTGCAAGGTCACCCTTTTTTGAGCATATTATCTGCTGTTAGGATTTTGTTGTGAAGTAGAGTCCACGCGAAGAAACGACATTTTGGTTCTGCCTTTGCTTTCCATATCGGGTACATCTTCATCTTACAAGACAATCTCGAAATTGCATCGTAGGCGCTTTTTGTGTATTGCCCATCGAAGTCCAACGCCAGTTATCGATCTTCGCTTTGTTCATCTCTATTGATTGTACAAATGGCCTCAAAGAGTGCTCTTAACTCCCGACCAGATTCGAACTCACCGGCGTGCAAAAACGAATCCATAGTTGTTTGTCAAGGCGTGATGTACGGAGATATTCTTTCTTCTTGCTATTTGGAGCAGGTTTGGAGCAATGTTTTTGGTGCTTGTCCTTCCACCCAACTTGATCCCCAAAAATCATGAAGTTTACCATTTCCTATCGTGACAACCGTGGAAGCATTGAAAAGAGTAACATCGGTTCTATCACAAGGAAGATCAAACCCGTCCATGCCCTTTCGTTGTTTTTCCATTTAAACCAGAGCCATCAGAATCCTTAGCGCTCTGGCGGCGTTCAAGGTCCATGAGGCCCGTCCTCCTCTGCTTTTTTGGCATACATGTGGTTTGCCATTTGATTAAACAAAGACCTCCATCGCGCCCGTTCCCGGCTCCTTGCCTCTCCAGAGAAAACTTCTCCTGACTTTATCGATGCGACAAATTAACCACTTTTGAGCTGGAAATACCGTCATATGATAAATTGGTTGAGAGGTTAAAACTGATTTTACCAGGGTCTCCCTTCCGGCTGTGGAAAGAAGTTTTCCTTTCCAGCCCGCAAGCCGACTGTTAATCTTGTCAATCAATGGCTGGGTTTCGGACCTCCTTAGATGTCGAACGTGTAATGGCAGCCCGAGGTATTTTCCTGGGAACCTTGATAGTTTCCCCGGGAAAGTGTTGAGCACGGTTTGCAAGAGACCATCGTGGCATCTAATAGGGTAAATTTCTGTTTTGGAGATGTTGATCTTTAGCCCTGAGCATTTTCCAAACGTATCCAAAAGCCGCGTAAGGGCTTTCAGTTCCTCTATATCCGTATTTAAAAATATCCCCGCATCATCTGCATAGAGAGAGCATCGAAGACTCGCTTTTGCTGGTAGCACTGGTTCGAGAATACCACGATGCGCTGCCAGCTCTAGCAACTTTTGGATGGGATCAATTGCAAGGATGAAGAGTAGGGGTGATAAAGGGTCACCCTGTCTAACTCCGCGCGCATGCCTTATTGGCTCAGATGGCTGGCCATTGATCAAGATTGTTGACGATGAGGTCCGGAGAATCGCAGATTGTAGGATCGGATGGCGTCAATCAGAGGGGGGGTGAATGATTACGCGGAAGTTAAAATCTTATTTTTAAACTTTTTGAAACACCCCAATTGAATCTCAAATTGCTTGGAAACCAGTTCATACAGTTGGGAGACCAGTATAACACTTGGGCGACCAGTTTGGGCACCTGGGCGACTAGTAGGACACTTGGGCGAGCAGTAGAACACTTGGGCGACCAGTTTGGGCATCTGGGCGACCAGTAGGACACTTGGGCGAGCAGGTTGGGCACTTGGGTGAGCAGTTTGGCACTTGGGCGAGCAGGTTGGGCGACCACGAACTGTAGGGCGACCACGCACGCAGTCTGGGCGAGCAGACCGATATATATCCACTAAAATAGTAATTACCGAAGATCTAGCCGTTGGATTGATGTGAAATTTTAATTGTAGAAACTAGATTCAATTACGCAGCTAAAACAAAAAGAATCAGGTCAATCGGATATACGGATCTAAAGTTATGTCCTTCGCAAGATGACTGAATCCGGGCGACCACACGAGCAGTCGGGCGAGCAGGACATCAATCTGGGCGACCACAAATTACCAAAGATCTAACCGTTGGATTGATGTGAAATTTTAACTATAGAAACTAGATTCAATTATGAATCAAACCCAATAAGAATCAATCCGATCGGATCTACGGATCAAAAGATATTACCTTCGCAAGATGATACCTTTGCAAAGAACCGAACTCCGTGATGAACTTCGTGATCGCTGCGATGAACAAAACTTCAGCGATTGATCAACTATGTCGGCCAAGAGAAAATCACAACCGCAAGAAGAAGCTCTCTGAAGATTGATTTTATTTCATTGTCTAAAGTACTCCAACACAAGAGTACAAAACCTCAAACTGAACGCCGCCTCGTCAATAAACAGGGGACACCTCCCCCTATTTATACAGAAAGCAAACTCACGAGATAGAATACAACTCCACTTCCAACATGAAAAGAGTCTCAGATACATCTCAACTTGGCTCAACGTGGCCAAAAACAACTCTTGCACGTATGTACACCCCACCGTAAATTACGTGACTAACCGACCTCCATGTGCATGTTCTCTAGCCCGAACGCCCCGCATGGCATCCTTGACCACCAAGACCTCGATTCCTCCTCAACCTAGTCTCAACCTCGGTTCCTCCATGAACCTAGTTCCGGTCCCGCATCGACCACGCTCACCCTCGAGCAACACTGTACATGAATAAACACACAAACTGGTACACGAGCACAAGTCCACGACTTGACTCAAGGTCAATCCATGCAACCACTCACACGAGTGCATTGCATCAAGTAGAATCCATCATGCTATCACCAAAGATAATAATTATCTCAACATGGCACACGACAAGCACCACACATGCTATAATCAAAGTCACTTTACAATGCCAATTTCACCATTCAACCAATTTTTCATCACATGATCTCACAATCTCCCCTTGATGAAAACATTGGCAACACCATTTGGACCTGAACATTGGCATTAACCTCACAAGAAAAGATTTTTAAAAATTCATTTTAAAACAGAAAGCAAAGTGATCAAAAAGCAAAGTGAAAAATCTCCCCCTAAAAGGAAACCAAATTGTGTGTTAACTCCAAAATTTCTCCCTTTTGACAATGAAACATTTCACTTCTCCCCCTGAATGAAAACTTTCTTCTCCTCCTTTGACAATGATTTCAGCAAGGAAAAACAAATGAGTGCCAAGACAAGAACCAATGAGCTTAATTGATCATATAACCTTATAGATCACATAATAAGTATAATACATGAACTTAATATTATTTAACAAGTTAGGAAGTGACATGCATCTCAACCTCAATTTAATCAACTATAGCCAAGTACTAAGCACAATCTTGGCGAGAAAAACTAGGCCAAAAAATGAAGTAACTGACAACTTAGGGCAAGCAAGTAGTTTCAACTCCAATCTAGTAGACCAATTTAATCTTGATAACAGTAAACTGCATGTGGCATGCTTGAAGCATACTTCTTTTATTTTCAATGAATGGCATGCTTGAAGCATACATCTTATCTTTTAGGGAATGGCATGCTTGAAGCATACATCTTGAAGCTTTTGCTTATTTTGATAATTTTGTCAAGCTTCTTGCAGATTTGAGCCCTTTTTTTTCTTATTCCCTTTTCTTTTATTGTAAACATGCAAAGTGATTAAATGGTCTATGAAAGAGTAAAGCTGAAAATACACATGCTTCATAGCCCAAATTTGTTAAGACGATTATTATCAAGCCTATAGAAGCAAGATATCACAAGGTATTAGCTATAGACAGTCAAACCAAGGAATTTCGCAATGTCACTTTTAGTTTAAGTAAAGCAATTTAGATTATCATATATAAGCTCAATTACATAATATATAAAGAAATATGATAAAGTAAGCTCATTAAATAACAGACTTGGCATAAAACTCCCCCTCAAAACAAGCATCTTAAAAAAAACTTCTTCAAAATTGTCACCTGTTATTTTAAAAACAAAAGACTGAAAGAACAAAACTCCCAAAAATGCAACCGAAAGGAATTTTCACCAATAACCAATAACTCCCCCTCAAATGGATAACCAATGAGATCAACAGAGAGGAGATGATGATATACATGAGCTTAAGTTATCATGGTATGTTCAATTAAGCATAGGCATGAATCATGATAAGTAAGTTCTGAGCATGAAAGGCATGATATAAGATATAATATTATTGAACATGCCAGGGGATACAAATGAGCATATGAACAACTATCTCATCTCATGCCACAATTAGATATCGGTGAATATAAAAGACATGAGTATGTAAAAATAGCTCATAGTGTAGGTGAAAAATTCTTGTACCTGCCTTTTGGAAACCATCTCAAGGGTGAGAACTATCCAAGTCTTGATCCCATCTTGCAAAAGACCAAGATCCACTAAGTTTCTGTTCTCCAACCCAATCCTGAAAAGCCTACATAGCACAAGAAGATGTCGAGGCCTCGGTACTGGGGTTAGAAATAAAGCATTTAGGAATCCAGTACTGAGACACACGATGAGTAGGCACAACACGAGTATGCTTGTTCACAAAATCAGATTTTCCCTTTCTCGTGTTTCTTGTAACAAAAAGGTGTTTGCATCATCCTAGGCACATAATAAGGAGTAAAGCGTGCCTGTCTAAAATTAGACCTAGCCTTAGCTTTTTCTTGCTTCTGTTGTTTGGCTAGCCTAAAGCAAAAATCTACTAGATGTCCATCTCTACCACTATGAGTGCAAGTGTACTTAATGTATCGCTTAACTTTAGAAGTAGAAGCAACGCTTGCATTCATCACAAGAGAAGATAACATTCCAAATGATTTAAAGACAGTTTTCTTAGGCTCATTTGCAATTTCAAACTTTCCACTTTCAAGAACTTTGACAACAATGGGAAGATGTGTTTTATGATGAGCATAAGAATCAAAACCTAAACCTTTGTTATGATTGCTGATTTTTGATTGATCCAAAATCATGTTTAGGTTTTTCTTTCCTTTAGTGAAACGCTCTAACGATTTCTCCAAGTAATCAACCTTTCTAGACAGAGTTAAACAATTGTTACAGGAACATCCACTATTCCTTTCTGCTTTCGACAATTTGAGCAGAAAGAACTTCATGAGTGAGCAAGGCATCCGCATTTGAGAAACTCTAGCATTTGCATCATGCAACTTCAATTCCAAAGATGGAGCATTTTGAACAAGAAGTTTGAATTATGCGATCAATGGTTGAACAAACTAGCATTTTTCATTTGTTTCTCATTTTCCCTATCTTGTTTCAACAGAGAAGCATATTCTTTCCTAAGTGAAACAAACTCATTGTGAATTAAGTCACATGACTTACATGCATCATCATCAGGAATCAAAGATCTAAGCCTTGTAATTTCAGAATTGGAACTATCAATTTCTAGGTCTTTTTCTTTAAGAGCCTTCTTAGATTTTTTAAGTTCAGAAGCTAATTTAACCATAGCATACTCAAGTTCATCATAAGAAGGACCTACCTCATCAAAATCAGAATCACTGTCACTATCCCTTTTAGCCATAAAGCACATGCCAATGAAGTCATCATCAGTATCTCCCTTCTTGTCCCGTGGCTCATTGTCACTCTCAAAGTCCACATCACTAAGATCACACTCCTCCAAGACAGCTAAGACTTTCTTAGCGACTTTTCGAAAATTGGAACGCCTAGGAGTAGTACGTCTTGAGCTGCGTTGTGTTGGTTCCCTTTCTTCCTTCTTTTTCAACTTAGGACAATTTGCTTTGATATGCCCGGGAAGACCACACTCAAAGTAGTTGAAAGACCCTGAAGTAGTACCTCCACGCCTCCTCATTCTCACATTGTTGAGTGCTTTAACAGCGCGTGAAGAAATGAGCACAAGATTTTCTTCAGGGAGCATCTCAAACTGTTCATCCGAAAAAGAAGCTAATGCGCATACAAGGAGATGTAAGATGGTAATCCGTAGAAGACGGTCAAGTTAGCAACAAGTGCATGTGTAGAGGTTTTATCACTCTAGGTGATAAAGAATCTATCTCATAAGTTTTCAACCTAGAATACGATCATCCATGGTCAATGTATCCAAATCAACAGCTTGATTGATTGCAAGAATAACCATGCGCCATTCAGAGTCGAGATCTCAAAATCTTACTAGCATTCTCCTCTACTGATTGTTAACTCCAACACCACGTAAATTGCACAAAATTTTCTCAAATCGAGAGTAAAGATCATCAATTGATTCACCTGGTCTCATAACAAAATCGAAAAAGTCCTTTTGGTAAATATTTTTGTGCACTTTCTTAATCTTAGTTGAACCTTCATGATAATCACATAATGTCTTCCAAACCAATGTGCGAACGTAAATGAGAAACTCAATCAAATTCTTTTTCAGAGATTCCTTGAAAAATCAAGTTTTTAGCTTTAGCATTTAAATCAACGTCGCTTTATTATCATTAGTTACTATATCAGAACATCATATGCGAGAGAGACTTTGCGCCAAACATCATTACCTTGAGCTTCAATATAGGATTGCATGCGACTTTTCCAGTAAGAAAAATTTGAATCATTAAGCATAGGAGGACGATTAACATACTTATCTGACGCCATACCTCAACCTTGCTCTGATACCACTTGTAGGATAGGATGGCGTCAATCAGAGGGGGGGGTGAATGATTGCGCGGAAGCTAAAATCTTATTTTTAAACTTTTTGAAACACCCCAATTGAATCTCAAATTGCTTGGAAACCAGTTTATACAGTTGGGAGACCAGTATAACACTTGGGCGACCAGTTTGGGCACCTAGGCGAATAGTAGGACACTTGGGCGAGCAGTAGAACACTTGGACGACCAGTTTGGGCACCTGGGCGACCAGTAGGATACTTGGGCGAGCAGGTTGGGCACTTGGGCGAGCAGTTTGGCACTTGGGCGAGCAGGTTGGGCGACCACGAACTGTAGGGCGACCACGCATGCAGTCTGGGCGAGCAGACCGATATATGTCCACTAAAATAGTAATTCCCGAAGATCTCGTCGTTGGATTGATGTGAAATTTTAACTGTAGAAACTAGATTCAATTACGCAGCTAACACAAAAAGAATTAGGTCAATCGGATATACGGATCTAAAGTTATATCCTTCGCAAGATGACTGAATCCGGGCGACCACTCGAGCAGTCGGGCGAGCAGGACATCAATCTGGGCGACCACAAATTACCGAAGATCTAACCGTTGGATTGATGTGAAATTTTAACTGTAGAAACTAGATTCAATTACATATTAAACCCAATAAGAATCAATCCGATCGGATCTACGGATCAAAAGATATTACCTTCGCAAGATGATACCTTTGCAAAGAACCGAACTCCGTGATGAACTTCGTGGCTCGCTGCGATGAACAAAACTTCAGCGATTGATCAACTATGTCGGCCAAGAGAAAATCACAACGCAAGAAGAAGCTCTCTGGAAGATTGATTTTATTTCATTGTCTAAAGTACTCCAACACAAGAGTACAAAACCTCAAACTGAGCGAACGCCTCGTCAATAAGCAGGGACACCTCCCCTATTTATACAGAGCAAACTCACAGAGATAGAATACAACTCCACTTCCAACATGGAAAGAGTCTCAGATACATCTCAACTTGGCCCAACGTGGACAAAAACAACTCTTGCGTATGTACGGCCCACTGCTTTGTAATTACGTGACTAACCACCTCCATGTGCATGTTCTCTGGCCTTAACGCCCCGCATGGCATCCTTGACCACCAAGACCTCGATTCCTCCACGAACCTAGTCTCGAACCTCGGTTCCTCCATGAACCTAGTTCCGGTCCGTCATCGACCACGTTAAGCCCTCGAGCAACACACGCACATGAATAAACACGCAAACCGCACACGAGCACAAGTCCACGACTTGACTCAAGGTCAATCCGTGCAACCACTCACACGAGTGCATTGCATCAGCAGAATCCATCATGCTATCACCAAAGATAATAATTATCTCAACATGGCACACGCACAAGCACCACACATGCTATAATCAAAGTCACTTTACAATGCCAATTTCACCATTCAACCAATTTTTCATCACATGATCTCACACAGATATCCATTGACGCCACTGTCTGCCAAATCCCAACGCCTGGAGCACCTCGAGGAGGTACGCCCAATTAAGTGAATCGAAAGCTTTGGAGATATCTAGTTTAATGAAAAGCGCCGGCTTTCTGTCTCTGTGAAGCTATCGACAAACTCTTTGAAAGTAAAGGAAATTATCATGGATGCATCTCTTCTTTATGAAAGCGTTCTGTGCGGTTGAGACCAGCTCATCAAGTTTTGGCGCAAGCCTATTTGCAAGAATCTTGGTGATGATCTTCATGAAGCTATTGATTAGGCTAATTGGCCTAAAACATTCTAGCTTGTCTGCGTTCTCTCTCTTTGGGATAAGGATAATGTTTGCATTGTTTAGCTTGTGCAGGTTCTCATGGCGGAGACTGAAGAAGTCTCTGATTGCTTCCATCAGGTCATTTTTGATGATTTGGAGGCAAGTTTTGTAGAAAAGACCGATGTATCCATCAGGTCCTGGAGATTTTTGACTCGGAATGTCCTTGATAGTGTTGGTCACTTCATCTTCTGTGATCCGCCCTCCGATCGCCGAGGTCTCTAGCGGAGTAGCCCAAGGAATTCCAACGAACGCTTCTTCTCTTACTTCATGGTCTCCGAAAGATTTTTGAAATATTAGTACGCTTCATTTAATTTTTCGTCTTGATCGAACATTACTCATCATCTCTTTGAAGAACCCGAATGAAGTTCCTCTTCGTCTTGAGCTGGCCATCAAGTGGAAAAATCGAGTGTTGGCGTCCCCAAATTAATTTTTGTTAGCCTTGAGTCTTTGTCTCGATCCGATTTTTGAATCGACGCGAGGCCGAGCAATTTGAGTTTAAGGGTTTTATGCGGCTCTAATTAGTTGTGCACTAATGAGCGTCGCTCTTGTATGCATTCCAGATCGAGGTCGTGACCTATATCAAGGTCTGTTTGAAGTGCTAAAGATGTAAAGATTTGTCTCCTCCAAATCAAGTGCCTTAGCGCTTCTGCTCATTTTGACATACAACCTTAGTAATGCGTCCGCGTTGAATCGGCGCATCCAGGGCTTCTTGTGACGGTTTGTTGAAACCTCGCGGCGTCGTCCAAAGACCTCGAATCGAAAACCTTTGAAGAAGCGGAAGGTTGCATTTCCTTGCATGAGGAGGGGCAATGATCCGATGTCATCGTTGGCAAAGCGCCTGAATCTGCATTTGGGAAGAACTCGTGCCACTCTGTTGTAGCGAAAAAGCGATCAATTCTTGTCATCGTGGGCTGTTCCTGCTCATTTGTCCAAGTGAATCTTCTTCCTTGTAGGTCGAGTTCCAGTAGCTATAGTCTGTTGATGACTCGATTAAAGCATTGCATCATTCTGCTATTTGTGGAGCCTCTGTTCTTCTCGTTGGCTTGTCTGATAAGATTGAAATCTCCTAAGGTTAGCCAACTCTGTTGAACCGAACCGCCCAACTCCTCTAGTTCGGTGAGAAAGCCTATCTTCCCCTCGTCCGATTGTGGACCGTAAACTCGATAATGTCCTACGTTCTCGCATCACATCGCGAGGTTAAAGTCGCCGTAATCGTGTTGGTTGTGGTTCTGGGATTGTGAAGGTCATATAAGTCATCCAGGGCCGCAAGCAGGATGCCCCCGGATGTTCCAATGGCTGGTAACCAAACTGACTTCTTAGCTAATCTTGTTCCCACTGTTTCAATTAGCAAACTCGTAGACCAATTTGCTATTTTTGTCTCCTGGAGACAAACTATTGTGGCGCCGGTTGACAGAATTAACTGTTTTGTGCATCTCTTGACTGTCATAGACTTCCCTGATGATGGACATTTTCTTGAGATCATCGCTTGCTCCTCCCCACACCGAGATCACTTGAAGAGCTTGGTCATCTCTGGTGATCAATTGGCAGAGATCCACTTTTGGTTCGTCCTTGTTTGCTGCAGCAATCCTTGGTTCATCGTTGCCAGATATTGCCGCGGCTAGCCGATCTTTGGAGTGCTCAGCGGGCAAGGCGGCCGAGTCTTCGATGAGGCGGTAGCGCAGTTTCTCGCTCACATCCTCCACCTCGGCCTTGACTCCTTGATCTCCTTAGCGTCAAGTGCGTGCTTGCTCGCGGCGTCAGCGAGGGCGCCACCAAGATGGTTTTTGCAGATGAACGGAAAAATCTTGGAGGCAATCCTCAAGATCGTGAGGCCACGTCACGGACTTGCTTCACCCAGGTTTTAACGACCTTCTTCTTTTTTAGAGCAAAAGGACTCAGGTGTCCCAGTTTCATTGAGAAACTATCACAACATGTTCGCATGAGCTTACAACCAGCATCCAGGACAGCAGAAAGCTAACAGCAACATTCGGAGCACCGAAACAAAACAACCACACCTCAACGCAGAAAAAACCAAAAGCTAAAGCCCAAAATATCAGACCCTTTTGACAGCAACCAAACTACTAGACTATTGAGCATTTTTCGGATCAGGAACAGAGAAAGTATCCCAGGAGCATCAGCAACAAATTTTAAGTAATCTTCAGCATCTATCTCCAAGCGCTCAACGTCCAGCAAATTTGCAAACAACTAAACTTCCACCAGAAACCGAAGAATCCTCAACCTTCAGCTTCTTGCGATTTCTTTTTGCTTTCCGCCGAGATTCAGGACACTTTGGTTCCATCCAAGTATCAGCACCCTTCCAGCTCGAACTTCCAGATTCCTTGCCACTTCCTCTACTTGAACTTGTTGGTCTTTTTTCAGCAACACCAGCCAACTTCTTAATCTCCTTGCTATCTGACCCAGCACCAGTCTGATATCTTTCCATTATTCCCCCTGAAAACAAATAGCATTTCTCAACTTCCATAAAGTCCAAAGCACAGCAGAAGAACAGATATTCAGAGCCGCATGCTTCTTTCTACTAATCCAAAACCGAGCCACACTTTCAAAAGAATCTCCAAACTCCACCTTCATGATATCAGCAATTTCATACCACACCACCTTACTCACACAGCAAGCAAAAAATAGATGAGTAATTGATTCAGATTCAGTACAAAACAAACAGGTGATGTCATCCACATTATGTCTCTTAATAAGATTGTCTCTAGTCAACAATTTATTGTTAGCCAACAACCATAAAAACACATGGATTCTAGGAGGCACATTTATCATCCAAACTGCAGGAATATACACAGGTTGAACACCTCGGAAACTTATCACAGCATAAAGAGATTGGATAGAATACATACCTTTGGAATCGAATTGCCAGACTACACAATCTCTATCACCGTTAAAAACAATGGATTCAGCAATACTTACCAGTTCATGCCACATACACATCAACCTCCGCGAAACACTCCTTCTAAAGGAAATTTTCAGATTTTCACCATCCCACACTTCTTTAATGGAAACATTTTTTTCATTAGAAATCAAGTATAAAGGCCAAAATTGAATAGCTAAGCTAGAATTACCAAACCATTGATCCTCCCAAAATCTAATGCTCTTACCATCACCAATCTTCCACATATAACCCAATTTGGCTGCCTTAGCAGCCCACAACACACCTTTCCAAAAAGGCGAGGCTTTACCATCAGGACAGCAGAACAAGTTAGGACTATCAGTTTGATATTTATTATCAACAATCTTCCTCCAAAGACTATCATTTCTCAAATAATATCTAGAAATCCAGGAAGCCAACAAGCACAAATTCAACATTCTTAAATCAGGAACGCCAAGACCACCATAATCTTTTTTTCTGAGCAATCAGCTTCCAATTCGCCAAATGATAATGTCTTTTCTGATCACTGTCGTTCCAGAAAAAATGGGCCATTTGGGAGTTAATCACCTCAATCGCCCAAGTAGGGAATTTAATAACCGACAACAAGTAAATGGGAATGCTAGCCAGGCAGGATTTTAAAAGGGTTAGACGACCACCATAAGAGAGTAAGCGCCCTCTCCACCCAGCCACCTGCTTAATCACTTTATCAATTATAGGTTGAATATCTTCTTTTCTTAACTTTGCATAGTGCAGAGGGATCCCTAAGTACTTAAAAGGGAAAGACCCCATATTACAGCAAAATAAACGAGCGAGCTCATTTTTCTCGCGATCATCTAAACCAATACACATCAAATCGCTTTTATCATAATTGATCTTCATCCCAGATAAATGCTCAAAACAGGAAAGCATCCATTTGAAATTTCTAGCCTTATCCAGATCATTCTTCAGAAAAAGAACCATATCATCAGCATATTGAAGGCTAATAATACCACCAGGACACACATTTGGCATCAAGCCTTCAATCAAATTATTCTTAGCAGCTTTAACAAGCATTCTAGAAAAGACATCCGCCACCAAATTGAACAACAAGGGGGAGAGAGGGTCCCCCTGCCTCAAACCTTTACCAGGTTTAAAGAAAATACTATTCTCATCATTAATCCTCACACACATAGAACCACCAATCACCACACGCCTAATCCAGCTAATCCATTTCTCACCAAAGCCTCTACTTCTCAACATATCCTCCAGAAAACTCCAATAGACCCTATCATACGCTTTCTCATAGTCAATCTTAAAAATAACACCTTGCTCATTTCTCCTAGCCACCTCATGAATAATTTCATGGGCAGCCACAACACTTTCAAGAATGAACCTGCCTTTAATAAAAGCAGTCTGATTAGGCGAAATGATCCTATCAGCAATTTTAATCAACCTATTATTTAAAACTTTAGAAAAATTTTTAAAGCTACAATTAATCAAACTAATAGGTCTAAACTTCTTCAAACTTGTAGCCTCAATTTCTTTCGGAATCAAAGTTATAATGGTATAATTCAATCTAGAGAGGTTCAAACCTCCATTATCAAAACAATGAACCATAGCCATCAGATCGTCTTTCACTAACTCCCAAAACCTTTGATAAAACATAAACGAGAAACCATCCGGGCCAGGAGCCCCATCAGCATACGACCCAAAAACAGCCTCTTTAACTTCCTCCTCAGAGAAAGGAGCTTCCAACAGCTCATTCTCCTCATCATTGATTTTACTTTCATCATCCCAGAAATTCTCATTCAAGGAAATATTTAAAGAATCTTCTGCACCAAAAAGGTTTTTATAAAAATACACCACTAAATCAAGCATATCTTTAGTGTCCTCAACCGGACCATCAGGGCCATCAAGAACACTAATAAGCTTCTTCCTCCTCTGATTGGCAACTGCATGAAAGTAAGCAGTATTTCTATCCCCTTCTTTAATCTCCCTGTCTCTAGACCTCTGCTTAGCCTTAACCTCCTCCAAACTCCAAATCTTATTCAACTCATTCACCAAAAACTTAAGCCTAATTGCTTCATTATTAGATAAGATAGCAGACTCCATTTTTGAATCTAAAACATCAATTTCTCTAATCAACTCAGCTTTATATCTCTTCCTCTCCGAATTGGCATTTATTTCCCACCCTCTAATCTTTTTTCTCAGATTCCGAATTTTAAATTGCTAGATCTCTAAAGGATTTGTCTCAAAACAAGGGGAATTCCAAGACTTTTCAACCACCTTAATAAAATCAGAATTACTAAGCCACCATTTTTCAAACCTAAAAGGTTTCTGCTCAAGTCCTTGCACAACACCGAGATCTAAAATTAAAGGAACATGATCACTGCTAGCTTTAGAGCCAGCCTTAACGATAGCCCCGGGGTATTTATGATCAAAAGAGGTATTCACAAAAATCTTATCAAGCGCAGCCATAATAGGTTGTTCCTGATTATTACACCAAGTGAAGGATCTAGTAGAGTTTTTCAACTCTAACATTCCCCAATTATTACACCAATCATTTAAAAGGAAAGCCCAGTGGTGATTAATCACCCCATTACTTTTTTCAGAAGGACTCCGAACAATATTAAAGTCACCACCAAAAATAGTAGGACCCTCCCAACTATTCATAATGCAGTGAAGCTCATCTATAAAATCTTGCTTGCCTTCATCATAAGGAGACCCATACACAACTACTAATCTCCAAACAAATTTGTCAATAATATTCCTAATAGTACAAGACATGCAGAACTTAAACTTCTGCCAAACACAGACTTCAAACTTCCTCGAGCTAACACCTAACAAAATACCACCAGCAGTACCAATAGCAGGAATCCAATTCCAAATAAAATCTCTACTAATAACTCTCAGCACACCATCATCAAAATTATCTTTCTTAGTTTCCTGGAGCCCTATAAAATCTAATTTGTTCTCAAGAACAAAGTCAGATACCCCAGTAAGTCTGCCTGTTTTATTTAGGCCTCTAATATTCCAGAATGCTCCCTTCATTATCAAAATTTTTAGAATTATTAATAACTACTTGGGACCACGTCTTTTCCTTATTCCTACTTATGCATCCCGTATTAGGAGAAGAATTTTGTGAAGACACTCCCATCAATGGGGGAAAATCTTGCTGCCCTAAAGTATCTTCTAAGTCAACAGGGAGAAGCATAACAGGATTATTAGCCTCAAAGGCCAAAATTTTCTCTTCTTCTGTCTTTTTCATTTTCACAACATTCTCAACAATATTTTGAGGATTAGTCCCCAGACTCACATCTATAAGAGAAGCCATGTTAATTAAATGATCATTATGTAAAGTGTTAAAAGAATTACCATATTTATGTCTGTCTTGAGATTCCAAATTTTTGAACTTCACATAATCTTGAGCTTTCTGTAAAACTGTCTTACCATCTTCCTTACATCTTCTAGGTCTATCCACCCTCAAGGATGGGCCCCAAGTAATCCCATGTTTTTCCTGAACCGGATTGTCTGTCCCAGATTGAACTTCCTTTTTGCCGCTTGCTTCCAGAACAGTCACGGGCTCTTCTTCCATAATAGCCTGATTATCAGGAGCAAAAACAACTTCTTCAGTTTCACTTTCCTCCTCAGATTCCGAGCCAGCTAATTCCATTTCTTTCAGCAGATTCTTACTTTCCATATCCTGACCCTCCTCAGCAAGGATTCTAAATTTGTTCCACTTGGAATGCTCCGAAGATGTTTCAGTGATAACGCCTTCAGCTAGCCTTTTTCCACCTATAGCAACCTCTTTCTCAGTAGCTTTGGCTTGTAACTTGGGAGTCACAAAATCCTGTCTGCCTTCCAAAGTATCATCCATCTTACTATAGCTACTCAAACATTTGATAAGTTGCTCTGACTGGTTGATGAGATTACCTTCATCATCCAAAACACTTACTGACTGAAATCTAACAGAAGAACAACCAACATTCTCTCTTGAAGTTTTCAAACTGCCCTGTTGATTCTTAGACTTTTCAAACTCCATAGTTTTTTCCTCACCATTCTGACCATCTAGATCATCTTCTTCCCCATCGTCATCATTCTGACCATCATCATTATCTCCATCATTACGGTTTGAATATCCATCTAGATCCTGAACAAACTCCTCTACCACAAAGGATAACAGATACAATTTCTTGTTCATTTCAAACAACCTCTCAAGAGGAATTTGACTAGGATTTCTGCAAGCAATCTTAACACGAGCCATTTCATAAAAAGATTTGAATAACCCAGCCCAATCAACATCTGTCATAATACCAAAACCAGAGGCGATCTGGGCAAA
Organism: Guadua angustifolia; assembly: GCA_036346375.1. Classification (NCBI taxonomy): domain Eukaryota; kingdom Viridiplantae; phylum Streptophyta; class Magnoliopsida; order Poales; family Poaceae; genus Guadua; species Guadua angustifolia. The sequence continues at coordinate 39,796,894 of CM070514.1, forward strand.
AACCTTCCAGTCACACCACTGAGGTGGAATACCTCTAATCTGAACCCATGCCTCTTTCAACTCACCATATGGTTCTAATTCTCCCAACCATTCTAACACTTCCACTTCCACACCCTCTTTCCTCAAGTTAAACGAAGGACAGATTTTAATATCAGAAACCTTCCTATGGGGAGGAAATCTGACTAGAAATTTATCAACGTCTAACTCCCTAATCTGCCAAGGCCAATCTCTACAATAAATCTCAGATAATTCTTTCTCAAGTTCTGTCAAGTTAATCTCTCCTCTTTTAATCCTCACAATACCGCAATTTCTCAAATTAAGCCACTGAGTAGACTCCACCGAGGGAACTTCCAGATGATAAAACCCTAAACCTCTCCCAGCACTACCCACATAATCAGCTTGAGGCATCGGCTTAGACCAGGCAGGACAATCTTTCATATGATGGCCAGGCACAGCACAAATGAAACAAACTTTCGGTTTTTTACAAATTCCAACAAAATGACCCGGTTCTCCACAATTAAAGCAAGTCAGGTTTCTATACCTAGGATCTATATTGAGTTCATCCACATTCATACCTTGCCCCAATTTTTGCTGCGGAGGCCTTCTTCCCTGATGCTGATTCACACGCAACATTTGCTGCTGCCGCACCGGATGCTGTTGAGGAGGACGATCGCCTGGAGTAACTGGCACAACATTCAAAGAGGTTGTTGCCGATTCTCGAGGAGGCGGGGAGGGCGAGGCTCTTGAGGACCAGGAGGACACAAAGCTTGGTGATGTTGATGCTGCAAACTCAGTTGCCGAGGTAGGCGCGGCGGATGAAGGTCCAGCTGCCAAACCCAATGGCCACCTTCCTGACCTTCCACCATCTTCCCCTTGCGAACAACCTCTGCAAAAGTCCCTTTCGGATTCACCAAACACAAGTCTCTCGAGAAACTGATAGGAATTGGGGCAGAAGCACACCGATCTGATCTCTTCACAGGAAAACAATCACTCAACGAAAACCTTCTAGACTGGACCAAATCCCTCCTCACCCAGAAATTCGCCTCACCACAAACCTAGAATTCTCAGGAGGAAGAGGAATGGCCCAAAGCTGCCCAAAAAAATCCTCAATATCATTCTCTTCTGCCCTATGAATCAAATCCAGAGATACCCTAGACTCACCATGGACCTCACTGACCGGTGGAACCACCTTATTTGGGACAATCGGACGAACAGAACCACTGACTTGTGGGGACGAACAGGTTGAATCACATACCGAAAATACCCCTAAACCAGCGTTTGAATGTGATATTTTGAAATTACCAAGGTCCTTGGCGCGTGCGCCGTGGATGCTCTCCCCGCCGACGACCGAAGTGCTCGCCGAGATGAATTTCGGCGACACAGCCTTCGCCGCCATGGAGCCGCGCCCAACTGATGTAGCCGAGAGTTTGTTCCCAGATCTTAGAGGATTTTGGAAATAACGCAGATCTGCTCCTAGGGGAGCGCACCCACCGGAATGAGGGGGAGCGATGCCGCCGGAGATGGAGGAGCTCAAGCGGGGAGGGGGGGCGGGGAGCGGGGAGCCACCGGAAGTTTGGCTGGCATAGGTCAACCTCGTTTATCTGAGCCTACATTTGGGATGTACATATTGGGCGTGCTTGTGGGGATGGAGAATTTCACGACCTTCTTCTTGGTCCGGTCCTCGTCCGCGGCCATGAGGAAGGTCTGCATCATGTTGAACTCATCCCTGATGAAAGCCAGATCGGCTGGGCGCCAAGTTGCAGAGCAACCTCATCGACAACAGCGGATTTGGCCAGCGAGCGCCTCCCTCCAAAGACGGACTTGGAAGCACTCACCACCGTCGCCTCCATTCTTCTCTAACAGTTTTGCTTTTTTTGTGTGAACAAGAGACGGCTTGATTGCTCGGGGCGGTAGCAGGGGGCTCCGGCGACGACGCAGAGAAAAAGAAGAGGTGGTGCCGTGCGGCAGGAAAAGAATCTACGTGGCGTCTTTGCGGCAAGAACAGGAAGCAAGGCACGACGTCTGATTCGTTCCTTGCGGCGTAAGTCAAGATAAAGACCCCTCGTGTGCGCGGTGGCAACAGATGTCCGCAGACTGAAGTGCATGACGTGCGAGTGCGACAGCAGAAAAGTGAAGTAACGAGCTTGTGGCGGCAGCAGCGAAGTCCCAGGAGGAAATCATCTCTTTTTAGCGGCGTGTGTAATTTTTTTGAACACATCAAGTTTCAGCCCTTCTAGGGGTGAGGATGGGCTACTTTTGCAATTGTATACGCAAGGAGGTCAGATTTGCCAAAAAAAATTCTTTGGAGCTAGAAAAGTGATGATTTCCCTAGGAGGAGGTGTCATTTGCTGTGTGTCTCAGTCTGACCTGTGTAAGAAAACAGAGAAAGCAAGAGAGTAAAAGAAAGAAGAAAAGGAGAAGCAAAAATTGAGGAAAATTTGAGAGATTATCTAAGGGTTATGCTTTATGTAAAAGGAACCTTGTACATGTTATGTATTCCTAATTTTGATGAATAAATCAGTGAGTATGGATTCCAATCTACTATATCTTGTTCTTCAAGTTGTCGTACAATTGTTTTCTAATTTGGTTGTTTAATCTAGTTTTTTTTCATGGTCTTAGATCCTTTATTCTAGATTGATTCTTTCAATTTGATCATTATTTTATTAATTTCTAAAATTAATAAAAATAGAAAAATTAGGTTTAGGTGTTAGTTTGCACCAATGTTGTGAAAAACAATATGCGCTCGACAAACGGACGTGGTACTGCTAAGCGATTAATCACAATATGGCAGATTAATAAGAATTAAATGGATGATTATGTGTTCTTATTAATATATTTATTCACATTTAGAATTAATTAGAAATATTTTAGTTACCAAAGTTATTGTAAATTGTAACATTCCAATTTTTGAATTCTTTGTGCTCGAATTTCAAAATCCGAAACCGTAGCAATTTTCCTGAATTAATTCCAGCTTAAAATGAATTTTCCAAAACAAAAAGGATTTAATCTGACTAAACCATACTTCAAATTAATCATTTCTTGTTTTATTTGGGTTCCTTGTGCTTCATTTGATTTTTCTGTATTTTTGGAGATTTATTGGAATTTAATTGCTATTTAATCGAATTTATTGGAGTTTATTTGGAATTTCTGGAATTTCTTTAGTTCCTAAATCCTATTTTCCCTTTTTGGGCTGTTTCCACTGTTCATCCGATCGGCCCGTTTCCACCGCTCAGCTCAACCAGCCAAAAACCCTAACCACCGACGCGTCTTAGCCGTCGATCGTCAATCCGACGGCCACGATGCGTGCCGCCACTCATAGCCAAAAACCTAACCCTAAACCGCTTCATCCTCCACCGTCTGATTCCGATCCCACGGCCATCCGTGCGCCACGTGGCCCCAAGAGTTGTGCCGCCGCCCGTAACCTAGCCGCAGCGACCAACCTCGCTTTCCGCGCTTGTTCCCTCATCCCTAGGCTATATAAGGTCCTGTAGCCGCTGCCCCGAGGTTCCCCTCCTCCCGCCGCACACTTTCCCCCACGTCTCACCCTCTGAGTCGCCGCCATTGCGCCGCTAGACCTCGCCGGAGTTGGCCTACCGTGCGCAAAGCTTCCGCCGCCTCTTCTTCCCTTTCCGGTGAGTCTCCGGTGACAAATCTGGTACCATTGAGTTCATCTTTCCATCCTATTCTGGATCCACTAATAGTTGGTCCCGATCTGTTGCTCCTCCACCGATTTGGTGTCGTTGTCCCCAGCTCCGGTGGTTTGCGCCGCTCCCATCGCCGTCGTTCTCCCTCCATTGTTCTCCGCCATCGATCTGCGCACGGACGGTTGGATCTGCGCCCCTGCTCCGAACAGTAAGACTCCAAGCCCTCTGCCCCGTCACCTCATGTGTGTGTTGTGTCATCGCCATGTGTAGCACACATGTACGCCACGTTGCGCCACATCAGCCCTATTTCGCACCCCGTCCGCCACGTGGTTGCCCTGTAGCACCACCTCACCGCCGTGTAAGCACTAGATCCATATGATCGCCACGTGCACGCTGCGTATGCGCCATGTCAGCACCATCTGGCGCCACGTCGCCGCCACCGTTTACTCTAGATTTACGTGGCGCCACGTGCGAGCCACGTGTGCGCCACGGTGTCGCCATGTCAGCCCTAGATCGTCACGTGTGCGTCACTTCACTGCCGAAGCCCTGCGTGTCGCCTCGTCACTGCCATGTGTCACCGCGTCATCGCCACGTGCCAGCCACATCGATGCCAACTCACCGCCACGTAAACCCTAATTCACCCGTGTGCGCCTTGTCACCCGTAAGCCGTGAACTCGGTTCACGTAGACCGTGTCACTGACACGAGGGTCCCACCGGTCAGCCACAGCCGCATTTCTCTATTTTCCTGATTTAATCCCGAATTTCTGAATTTCCAGCCAATCGCAGTGCGACACGTGTCAACATATTTATTTTCTGATTTTTCCCTTCCATTTAAATTTCGGAACGCCCGTTCTCCTCCGTTCGAACTCCGATTCGAACGATTCAAATTTCTAAATTCATCTAAAATCAAGATCTATCTGTTGGTATATTTATTTTGAATTTTTGGATTTTATTGGTCTCTGTTTTATTTATTTCTTGCCTCGATTTACGTGTTTCGCGTGTAGACGACCCATTGGTTGAGCAAGCGGAGCATCCGACAGAGGTAGCAGCAGCGGGAGAGGTTGAAGGCAAGTCTCCCTTGACCATATTGAACCCAAGTTTATGAAATGCTATTTTGTTTCTAAATTACTGCATGCTTATTATTTGCGTATTGTACTTTAATGTCATTTTAATGCTTAGTTAAATTCCAACTTCGCTATGCCCACATTGGTATTAATCTTGCCAACCATTGACAACCTAGGAAAACTAATTACTGTATTTAATGGTAAACATTTTATTGTGGGAACGGTAGAAAATGCTTAGTCATGCTTAATCACGCCGGTACCTTACCATTATGGAAATGCTTTCATATTTGATTCAAAATGAATTGTGGAAATTATGGCAATGGTGTTGCCGGTATTAATTTGAAAATAAAAGTGAAAAATGGTTTAGGCCGGCGGATTGGTTGTATGGCGGGTCGGGATGCACAAAATTTTGGAATGTGATTGTCCGCCCTATCAATTAAGGACCTATTGTGTTACCTTGGGCCATGCTATACAAGACAACCACATGTTTATTATGGGTACAACTTTGGCTAAGTAATTTGCATGTATCGTTATTTGACTTCGCCATTTGGGTCATGCGGTTTGTCGAGAGGGTACTTGCAAGGCGCAAGAGGGGCTTCAGATCTTGGGTGGGTAGCCCTAACAATGTGAAACCTTAGCGGTAGTCGGTGGCAGTATATGCATTGTAAAGGCCTTGTCATGATCTCCTATTTGGCACACCAAAAGAAGTGTGTCAATAGCTTGGCGAAAGGGTTGATCATGTCGTGTGGGTAAAGTGTACCAACTCTGCAGAGTCAAAACTACTTGAGTAGCCGTGTTTACGGATAAGGAAAGCGTGGGCAGCTTTCACATAGTAGATTTTACGGTTTTGGTTTTAAATGGAAAAATGATGATTTGGTTTAAAATGAAAATGTGGTTGGGAATCCGCGAGCGGCTAGAGCTCCCGGATTTTAGTTTGGCGGTTGGAGCCAACCAGGTAGTTGGAACCTGAAAAATTGTTATACTTCAAATCTAATCATGTATGCTATTTACATTTTGTTAAATGTTGCTTTATGAAATTATTACTTGTATTTAAATTTTAATTTCGCTTTATGCAAATGAACCCTATATGCTTCCTTTGTTCAAGCCATGCATTTAGTTATTTGCATTAAGTTTCCAAGACTTGCTGAGTATGTTGCATACTCACCCTCGCATTTCATCGCGGGGCTGCTTATTCCATAAAGCAGATGATGGGAGAAGCGGCTATCCAAGAGCCTGTGTTCCACCGTTCAACATCTGCGCTGGAGACGTTGAAGAGGAGGATGACCCCGACTACTAGGAAGCGTACTCCAGTCGGTTGCCTGTGGGCACATTGACTGGCTCTTTTTGTTGCTTCATTTCCGCTGCTACATTTACACTTAAGCCGTAAGGCTCGATACTTGTAATAATGTGATGATGTTGTTACACTCTTTTGCTTATTACTGTTGTTTACTTTATGATATGTCTGTGTTATCATCACTGTATGACTGTGTGTGCTAGTTGTTCCTGGACTAGCACGGTTGAAACACAGAGGGTTCGGATTTGGTAAATCCGGGTCCCCACATAAATTATCACTCAAAAAACATAATTTACGTTTCATTGTTTATACTTCATCCAAAAGATACATACTAATGTATTACTATGATACAATATTATAAATTAATTTATCGTAATTAGTGAATAAAAATCATGATTAAACCACAAAATGGATGGCCGATTAATTAGATTATGCAGTCAATTAATCGTTCAATCGTGTTAATTGCCTTCTAATTAAACTATTTGCGACGGTTTAATCACTGTCACTAATTAATGAGTCGACTATTCGGTAAGTCGGCCATTTTTCACAACAGTGGTTTGCACCAACTCACCTCCTCTTGGTGCGCCTCGATCCTTCACATACTTTTGAGTGTTGACTATCATACTGGCTACAATTGATAAATAAAAAATTGAAGTCTTGTAGACTCAATTAATCCAATTCTCATTGCATCCTAAACAATGTTGTGAAAAATGATAGACTCCACTAATTAGTCGATCGATTAATCGGTGAAGCTGACTAAACCGTCACAAATAGTTTAATCAGATTGCAATTAACACAGTCAAACGATTAATTGACTGTATAATTCGATTAATCGGTCATTTTCGATTAATCATTCATTTTTCCCGTTTAATCATGAAATAGCTTATTTTTATTCACTAAGTAATATAAAATAATTTATAATATTGTGTCATAGTATTCATAGTATGCACCTTTTGGCTGAATTATGAAAAAATAACAATGCAATGTAAAATATGTTTTGTAGAGTGATAATTTACAATAACTTTGTGTCGTATGTTCGGGAACAAGACACAAGAGTGAGGGTGGATGTTGGCCGTCTTATGGGCCACTGTCCAAGAGAGAGATAGTAGACACAGAGGTTTATATAGGTTTGGGTGCTAAATAAATGCCCTACTCCTGTCGGTGTGTTCCAGGGGAGTAGAGAGGGGTCTCTTGGCCCAAGCTCCCGAGGACACACCAATTGTGTGATTTATCTTCAATGAGAGCTCTCTTATAGGTATGGGTTGTAGCGGGTTTTTATAGGCGCCAAGCCTGTTACAAAGTACCATCCTACCCCTATTGGTGCAGCTCAAGTGAGGGCATCTTGGTCTTATCAGCGAGGAGGTTGTAGATCCCCACATCACCGTCTCATGGGGATAGGCCTCTAACTTCGGGCCCCACAGGGGATTTTGGGACCCCACTCGGCGGTTGGTCCCAAGTGGCTCGAGGGTGCCCATCCATCTCCATGGGCGTCTGGGGGCGCCCTCTTGAACCGAGAGCCTTGCCAAGTTCCCTGCAGCCAGGGGGCTTGCCAAGTGCACCGCAGCTAGGGCCCTTGCCAAGTGCCCTTTGGTCAAGGGGCTTGCCAAGTGCCTGGCGGTTAGGGGGTGAGGTGAAACTCCTTGGAGGGCTGGAGACCCCCCGGATACCCTCTAGAAAGCCCATAGGGGTATGACGGAGCTTCCCGTGGCACGCCTGTGGGAGTATGAGGGAGCCTCCCGTGGCACGCCCACGGGAGCATGAGGGAGCCTTCTGGAGCACGTCCGCTGGGGCTAGAGGAAGGCTCCATGGCATGCATGCTGGGGTATGAGTGATAATAGGAAATGCATTATAGCGACCCCCATTTTTACATACAATGCAAAAAATGTAAATCTAATGTGCATACAGTACTAGTTCCTAGATCAGTAGCTAGTAGGCACATTTACAACAATTGGAATCACAACCATACATCATAATAATTAAGCAAAATCTATTATATAAAGAAATCTTACAACTCAGAGCATATAGCAGTAAAGAAACAAAGCCTTGTAGTGTGCCCATCCAACCCGTAGGTAACTGACGAGGCACAAATCCCTAGAAAAGATCGCTTTGATGAAGATCCCGCATCCTGTGACAAAAACAAACCTTTGAAGCTTCGCTAAGTTATTCACCTAAAACAACAAATTAAGTAAGGGTGAGTACTTTCGTACTCAGCAAGACTTAAGGTAGTATATGCTCTGAGTTAATTTGCATAAAGCGAAATTGAATTTGTCAATCAAGTTGTCATTTGTAAACGAAATTTGTAAGAGCAAGTTTGATTGATAGCAAATAAGTAAAGCATAATAATACTCACAGTCCTCCATGACGTGAGTGACGAATAATCCAAATCATGGAATCCATCAATATCAGCCTTTGACATAAAGCAACAGTTGCAAAACAAATGGAACCAAGCCCTTTTGAAAATAATAAAACATCTAACATGCATCAGTTCACCAAGACTCCCATGACCGCGGGTATGGCTAATCGATTAGATTTATACTCTATAGAGGTGTACAACTTTACCCACAAGTCATGACCTTTTCTTTTTGCTGCATGTTTCATGCACTTTTAGCATGTGGCTAGAATATTCATGACGAAAACTTTTACATTACCTAGGTTAACCGCTTTTGACCGGCGTTAACCCATACTATGGCAAGAGAACTCAGAGCATAGAAATAATGGAACTCCCCCATAGCATGGCGTACACCGTTGCATTGGTAAGTAGAAACCCCTACATGAAGACCTAGAAAGGAATGCCTGTGCTAGCTCCCGCCTTCCATAAATGCAAAGTTAAACTAGGTAACTTAATTGGTTTGAGGTTGCCCCATCCCAACACTTGTGGTTTGTACAGATATATCTTGGATCATACAACACGATGTTCGGTCCTTAATCTGACATGGGCGATACGTCACTCTACACTACGTGCAATTCCCTTTTCACAACCGGCTATTGCCAATAATCGTCCGCGTCAAAACCATAGTTTTATTTTGGGTTTTTAATAAAATACCAGCTACCAATAGTGTCATTTCCAACCATTTTATATTCTTAGGAAACCATTTTGATCTGATCATCTATCTGGTTGATTCTAAAGCATGGCTAAGTATAAATAATATGTAAGCGCATATACCCATGATGACACTAAGTAATGCCTATCCCTAATCTATGGCTATCAAGGTTCACATGTCATACATATCAAGGAAGGTTCATGAGACAACAGGTATAACTACCAGTACTACAAAATAGCAAATTTACAGAAAGTAAACACATGCATAAATTGGTTTAGTAAAACAAAAGAAAATTAAATACTAGGATCAATATGATCAAAGGGGTGCTTGCCTTACTTAATTTTTGCTTACGACGAAGTCGGGATCGAAGCTGATGGAGGCAACGACGGAATCAACAACGTCGGGTTCTACACGCCGTTCAATGAGAAATACAGCAAATTACTATCTCTAACAAGGGCAAAAAGAAAATAGATAGCAAGAATGAATAAAACTCTTCACAGAGAACAGGGTTGTTTTTGTGAATTTATTAGTTTTATTTTTATGAGTTCAAGAAGCTAAAATTATGAACTTTTATATTTATAATATCTAATTCAGGATGCAAAAATTATTTAGATCAATGGAGTTTAATCATTATTCACTTTGTTGTATGATATGAATGAATAGAACTTAATCATTAATTGATTTTGCATGAAAAGCAGTTCCGAATTTGCTAGATCTGCTTAGGTAGGTTACTGGTCATATATTCATGATTTTTAAGAAGGTTCTGATGATACAAATAACTTAACTATAGATTTCTTCATTATGACCGCGCTCGATTATTCATATTATAAAGTTCAAAATCATGATACTTAAGGTTGTTCTTCTAACAGGATTTAGATGCAAATCATAACAAAACAAGATTATTTTTTCAGAATAGGGTAGTCTATACTTTGGAGAATTCTACTAAGCTAATTTCGTGAGTTATATAATTTGGACGAGACATTATATTCATCGTTGAAAAGCTTATGAGGCATTATAAAGTTTACGTTTACGAAATCGTTGAGGTGAAGCGCAGGAGTAACATTTAAGGATATTGGACTAGCAGGATTTATATGAGAAGTAAGCTATAATTAAGATATTTTTCTAGAATACTGTAGTTTATATACCAAATAAGGTTTCTACACTAATCTTTCCAAAATTTGCATTTAGACAAGTTATTCTACAAGCCGCTGAAAATGCTTAGTTGGTTTAGTTTCCTACGCGACTATTTCACGAAGGGTGTTTGTAGTAGCGAGATTTATATACAGAGCATTTTCTAAATAGAATATTTTTCTATATTATGCTAGTACATATGATGGAGAGTGTTTCTGAACCAATTTTCCTAATAATAGCATTTAGACGAGAAGTTTTACGAGTTGCCAAAAATGAATAGGTGATCACAAGATTGACATTATCGGGTATCAGATTTCATTTTTGTTTGCGACTACACTAAACATAATTACTTACTCATTTTTCTGGTATTAGCAGGAGATGGCTCTAAGAGTGCTTTAAAATTGGTTCCGTGATATTTGGTTTTTATCCGAGATGTTTTCTATCTAAGTGATTAGTAAGGCCTAACATGAACTCAATTCAAATTTGCACAAATATAGGATATTTTTACATAACTAACAAGGGTATTATTTTTCAAAGTCCTAGGAATTGGTTTCATTAGATTTGAAGTTTGTTTGTGCAAGTTATAACTATTTGAATTATATAAGTACTAGAATTTCAACTATTTAGTTAAATGTTGATTAAGACTTTATTGAAATAATTCTTTTAAACAATTGATTATATAGGATATTTAGAATTCAGTTTTTCATGAATCAAGACTTACTTTTCATAATCTATATATATACATATGTTTACCTAGATAAGACTTGTGCTCTTTTTGTAAATCATATTTGCGTATATGTGATACTTCATTTAAGTATTCAAATAGTGATAACTTACTTATCTCTACTAATATCAATTTGCAGTTGGTGGCAATGGTCCGTTCTTCCTAACCCCCCGCCATATCTCCAATAATGGCTGGTCATTATAGCTAATTATTCTTTCCTGATTACAGCCAGTCATATCTCTCTAAATATATCTGAGTATTATAGCAAAATCTCGATTATTCTTTGTAATTAATAGCCACCAATCATTCCTTTTGTACTCTATATATGTTATGCAGTTTTCACAGAATCAATCAAGAGAATTCATTCAAGATCTCTCAGTCGTGCTTGTGGCATGTAATGAACTTGACGAATCGATCAATAAGTGATGATCGACGTACATGACCGCGGCCTGAGAGGCCGAGCGCCGCATGATCGAGTAATCTTGTAGCGAGAAGAACGATGGCGCTTCGCCAGTTGGGCGTGAATAAAGCATACGACGCTTTGGCGCAGTTGCCCGACGACACCGGTGGGACGTCGTCAGCGGTGAGAGAGTCATTGGCATACCCCTTGGAGACAAACGGGTTAATCCAACTGAACGTCGTGAGAGATAGGAACGACGCGGCGACGCACGGCGTGGTGGGCGCCTCGGCACTGGTGTTTTCTGGTTCACCTTCATAAGCTTCGGCGTTATGGCCGGTGAAGCTAGTGATGGCTAGGTACGCCAGAGACATGGAGACGAGTAGGCCGACCAAGGCGAGAGGGTTATCTGGGAAGAGCAGCGAACCGTCGGCGCAGCAGACCACCGCCGAAACGGAGAAGAGCGTGGTGGCGATCCAGAAGATGCGGAGGTGCAAAGGCTGGGTGGTGCGGTGACCCCTTTCTCCGAGGTGACAAACCATGCGGCCATGGTGTGCACGACGAAGTGGGCGGCGAGGAAGGCGGATTCCACAGCGTGCCATGGCGTGCTCGGTAGGAGGAAGAACGCGAGCGCAAGGAGGGCAGTGGACGCCACGGCGAAGGGCGGACGCCCCGAGCGCGACCGCGTAGCGGCCAGTGGTCCGAAATAGCGGTGGCCGGCGGCACCTCTCGTGCTTTCGGGAAGCCCGTGTCACCCTGCGGCGGTGGATGACGAGGACGAGCGATATGTTGTACAATTTTCACAGATTCAATCAAGGGAATTCATTCAATATCTCACATGTCGTGCCGCCGCGGCGAATGAACTTGACGAATTGATCAATAAGTGACGGACCGACGTACATGGCTGCAAGGCGCGAGGCCGAAAGTCTGCATGATCGATAATCGCTTCGCGGCGAAGGATGACCAGAGCGATGCCCACCGGGTACCGTGACCTTAGCGCCGGCCAGTTGGACGTGAACAAAGCGTACGACGCCTCGGCGCGGTTGTCCGGCGACACCGGTGGGACGTCGTCGGCGGTGAGAGAGTCATTGGCATACCCCTTGAAGATAAACGGGTTGCTCTGGCTGAACGTCAAGAGAGAGAGGAACGACGCGGCAGCGCACCTCGGCGCTGGTGTTTTCTGGTTTACCTTTATAGACTCCGGCGTAATGGCCGGTGAAGCTAGTGATGGTTAGGTACGCTAGAGGCATAGAGACAAGTAGGCCGGCAAAGAGGATCATCTGGGAAGAGCAGCGAACCGTCGACGCAACGGACTACCGTCGAAGCGGAGAAAAGCGCAGCGCTGAGGGCGGTGGCGATCCAGAAGACGCGGAAGTGCAAAGGCTGGGTGGCGGCGGTGGCCCCTTTCTCCGAGGCAACTGACCACGCGGCCATAATGTGCATGACAAAGTGGGCGGCGAGGAAGGCGGATTCCACAGCGCGCCATAGCGTACTCGCAGGAGGAAGAACGCGAGCGCAAGAAGGATGTCGGACGCCCCGATAGCGACTGCATAGCGGCCAGTGGTCCGAATATATTTGGTTTTAATTCATATCGAAGAAGAAACTGTAAAAACTTTTTTAATCAGGAGAAATAGATGTTTGATCTTGTAGTATAATTTTCTTTTATTGCTTGACCTTTATATTTCGTTACCAATTTTATTTTTCGTAGCAACGCACGAGCATTGATCTAGTTTTAGTACATATTTATGTCTTTGTTCAGCTATTGGATACTTTACACATACATATATATACTGCTACTGATTTTTATGCACACCTATACATATATATATACACACACACGCATCTATTCCACTTGAACCAACTACTATTCATACAATAAATCTAAATCAAGTTCATACCTTAAATCATTTCAAAGCATAATAAGGTAGCCTATTGTCATATTGGATCATAGAAATCAATTTTACTTATTTTAGATTTATTTTTCACAGTTTATTCATTTTGAGTATTTATTGTATTGAAAATAACCTTTAATAGAAAATGATTCAAACAAAGACAAAATTTAAATATTTTAATTTATTTGGACTCCTGGGAATGTAAGGTTTCCATTAAAATTGGTTTTATTCGATTTTGAGTTTGTTTGTAAAAGTTTTATACATGGCATATATCTATGTCCGTTCTTTTAAATTTGAATTTCAAATTTATTCAGAGATCTTTTTCAAAAAAATTTCAAATATTCTGAAATTACTTGTATTTATATGATTTTATAAATTTATTTCATTTTATTTGGGCTAAAAATGTAAAAGTTATATCAATTTAACTAATGTTGGTTTTGGGAAAATGAATAGCAATTGCATAATAGTTTCGTAGCGAGGAAGCGCACTTTATTCGGCGCGGAGCTTTTGAATCCGGTCCAGAGACACTGACAGGTGGAGCCCACTTGTCAGTGACAGTGGAGCAGAGCCGGGGCTAGGTCATCTCGCCGGCGAGGGAGACGTGGCAGAATCGGCCGGCCGGTGAGCGAAGGAGCTCTGGGGAACGGAGGCGCACTCAGGGGTGGTCTCGGCTGTGGAAATGAAGCGCCACAGAGAGCTGCCACCGAGGACCTACAGTAGTGATGAAAATGGTGGATCAGCGAGGGAGGAGACCGGCTGGTGCTTGAGCTTGGGGAGGTGCAGGGTTAGCATCTGGAGGTTCGGATCAACTCATTTTTGCAGTTTTCCGAGGTAGATCTTGGCCGTGGTGGCTTGCCACCGTGCGCCGGCTTCGGGGAAGGAGGAGTTACAGCGGCGACGGAGCTCCAGTGAACAATCCCTGAAATTCAGAGAGGGTTTTTGATCCTCAGGTGATACCAAAGCTAATACGGAAATGATTCAAGAATGTATTCCAGTATACAACTCGGCTCAAGAGCTCTTCGGCGACTGAGCGAAAACAAAAGAATCACCGCGGTTTAGTAGATGAACTGGAACGAAAGAAGAAGCTAGGGAAATAGCGAGCGTGCTTCTGCGAACCTGAAGCGTGCTTTATAGCCGGTGAATCGCTGTAGGGAAGCCCAGAGGCCAGTGTGAACCCAGCGGAAACTTTCGGCGATTGAACAGGAGAAAGCATGGGCCAATTTGCACAAAATCAAATCAGGGTAGCAGCGTGACGAGGCAAGGACAGTGAGGTGGTCTTGGACGGCGCAGCGGCTCGCTGATTTGGCTGAAAAGATCGGGCGATCGGGGCTGCGCGAGGCTTCAGTTTGGCGAGGGAGAAGAGGGATGAGGGAGGGAGCGGTGGCTGACATGTGGGGGTCGCGGCCACCGACAGTGAGAGGAGGGCTATTGTGCCACTGCCAGCGAGTGGTTGTAGGGGCAGTATCCGGGCCCACATGGCAGAGACAGCAAGTGACTCAAACGGATAACTCAGCCCCGGGCAGGCCAGTACTCATATTAATTTTGCTGTCATTCACCGCCACAAGTGTCTGAAAATTTTTGACCAGAGTCTTCTGGTAGGGGTCGACCTTCAGTAAAAATTTTGGTCCAAAATACCCTGTGGATAATTAATAAAAATTCTGATACTGTGCACTGCTCAGAATTCTTAATTCGGTTTTTAATTTACTTAAGGGTGCAAATGACACAATTTATTTTGAAACTTTTTATAAGAATTATATTTAATCTTAGGATGCTTCAAAAAATTTTAAGTTAATATCTTTTCGGTAATTATTTAATTAAAATTCTGACACTCTATTTTTCAGATTTTTCTTGTTTCTGTTTCTGAATTTTTATCAGCCTTATATAACAGGATAAATTTCTTAGATTTTTACTGGGAGCAGGTAATGCACTGGGGTTACTTGGGTAATTTTATCACGTCGAGATAAATTCTACAGGTTTTACATTAAATCTAACCTTGCATTGTTTTTAGTCAAATCAATTGTCTTTTCAATAATTTAGTCTCATTCTTATTCATAAAAATTTATTTGTGGGCACAAATGATTTTCGTGCAGTCTAGGGTTTAGATGGTAATTTTTTCTAAATTTTTACTTTTACCATTTTACCTTTTTCCACTTCTTACTCTCATTTCCTCATTTATTTTATTATTCTCACAACGCAAAAATCTAAGGGAGAATCCAAATAAAATATGTAACATCAAGAAACTCAAAAAAATATTCACATTAAAATTTAAAGTTTACATTTTACTATTTGAAAGTTACCAGGATGTTACATGCGTTCATACCAAGGTTCAAAATCCCGATAAAATTTCGAAAATCTCAGTGAAATGATTTTTTTTGAAAATTTTCAAAAATGCATATCATAGACAGTTTTGGTTAAATCCGTATGTGATATGTACATGAGGTATTTTGATCAGATTTTAAGTTTTTTGGGCTAAGATTTCGGTGTTTCTCACCGAGATCTCGGTAATTTTTGCCGAGATCAGAAATCCCGATCAAAAAAGCCGATTTGAAATTTGCTTTTTAGATTTCGTCTGGATGTCATCCAAAATTCCGAGATCTCGCTGGGATTTCTGATTTCGATCACCTCTGAGATACGAGCCGAAACCAAAATTTAAAACCTTGGTTGCTACTACATGTAAATCATTATAAGGAAATGCAATCGCTTGAAGCCTCTCTTTTGAGCCACGTTTTTAAACTCAACCTTTGAAAACTTGGATGATCCAGCTAGATGTGAAGTCGGCCATTTCCACAGGATGTGAGTACGTGACGAGACTACCTATCTCAAACCCTTGCTCGATGTTGCTGCCTACGATTGAGCTTAGCAGAAGTAGCTCTTCTCGAGACCAAACCCAGACAACGGCAGTAGTCTCCTGCTTTGGATTAGGGAGCGAAATACCCAGGACCTCCAAAGATTTTGGGAGCCCGGGGCGAGTTAAATCAAGTGGCACTTTTATTGACTACCATAATTATTGCAGATAAAATATCGAATGCTTTCATATGTAATAAACTTGGTAGAGAACAAGTCACAACCAAAAGATAGTTTAAACATAATCAAACTCATGTACTATTCAACTAACCTCCAAGATGCACATTCAAGCCCATCCGCGCCACATTGCCATCACTACCATAATGCTGCAACAAAAACCAATCTCACCAACTCCTACAAATTTAAATGGACAAGTTAAAGTTCATTCTAACACTTTTAGATGCAAAGTCATCAATAATAGTATCAATATCAATTTCATCCAATTTATCATTCTCAATTCATAAAATTGCCAAACCATTTAACATTTCTTGTGACATTAATGACCTCAAGTAATTTTTTAATAATTTTAGCTTTGAAAAACTTCTTTCAGCGGAGGCTACAGTTATAGGTATGGTGAATAAGATTCGATAAGTAATTGAAACATTTGGATAGCAATCTAAATCCTTAACAATTTGCAAATTTAGTGCAACAATTTCTTAGTTCAATATTATCCAATGACTTTAAATTTTTTGAGCTAAGTAAAAAACCAAATATACTCTTAAATGTAGTAAAATCCTCGAACCTGTTCTTCAATGAAGAAATTGCTACATCCATCATAACAAGAAAGTAATTTACCTCAAAAAACTTCTCAGCTGATAAAACCTCTTCATTATAATCACTTTCATCAAACTGCTTTTTCCGGGTAGATCGACATTTTATCGGGAATGATGTTTATACATTCATGTTAGATGTAATTTGAGGGCCCTCCTAAATTGGGGGCCCCTGGCGGTCGCACCGGCTGCCCACCCCTTTGGGCCGGCCCTGGAAATACCGAGGAGAAACAGATCCTGACAAGCTTGCCGGTCGAGGCCGTCCATGGGAGGGTTGGGGGACGCGGTCCCGCGCATGGCAGAGCCACTCTTTCTCGCCGGAGTCGGCTGTAGCGGGCGGAGGAGCCGCGGTGGTCTCGCGGGCTAGGGGCGAGAGCCCAACGACGACGAGGTCGGGGGAGGATATATAATAATCGAGCACACATCGCTATTCTCCGTATTTTTCAGCCGTCCATGACTACCTTAACGTAAATTTTACTACTTTCTAAAGATGGTACGAGGTCTGTGAAGAATGATTTGGAGGAGCAAATTGCTAAGAACCAAAATTTTGGTAACTTCTAAGCACGGTAAAAAATCTCATCCCGGCTACGGTGAACATGAAGCAGCTCAGGCTTGGGCGTCGCTTCTTCGTCAAATTTCATCGATTTAAGGTAGTTCTCAGGGGGCTGTTAGTTTGTTAACCAGATCAGCCAAACCAAAATTCGGTAAGGCACCAATAATTCTTTTTCCAAGTCTCAGATGTCTGAGATAGAAGGGTAACCCGCTTCAGCCTTACCAAGTGACCGGATTCTAATTTGGCAATAAACCAAATAGTGCCCAAGATATTTGCCAGAATTTTGGCTACCTACTTAGAGCATCTCCAACAGTTCCCTAAAGTATTTCCCAAAACCTTTCTTTAGGAACTAATCAGAAAATTAGCGCTCCAACAGTTCTCTAAAGGAACTCCCAATCTCTCCAAGACGCCCTATCTCGGCGGCGAACTCTCCAGATTTTCGCCTGCGTTCTTTCCCAATCGCCATTTTTTCCATCTCCGTAGAAGATTTCGTTCGCGCCATCCACCGAAAGCTCCATATCCCCGGGCCGGAGAGAAGGAGCGCGCGGCAGCCACGCCACCGTCACCATGCTCGGGGTTGCGGGCCGACGATCTCTGCCGCCTCGCTTGAGCCCGCCGCCAGGCCCGCTCATGAGCTCCTCCCGGCGACTACTCCTCCCGCGACAGAACCAGCGCCGCCATAGACTCCCCTTCTTCACCGCGCCGAGGTATACCCTTGTTGCCCCATGCCTCTCCATCTCTCCGTAGCTCCCTCCGATCTGTGGTCCCCGTAGTTTAGATTCTGGCGGTGGGGCTCCTGCTCCTGCTCCTAGGGTTTCGGAGCGAGCTCGCATTGGCCGCGGTTGTCTGGTCCCTGATCTCTGATCTGCGATGTGAGACGGGTCGTTTACATGCTTACGGCGCTCCTCCATCTCTGCATGCTATCCTCCCTGCATGCCTGCTTTGTTGTTAGTTCGTACCTGATTGGAATCTAATTTTAGCTACTGGGTTGGATGGTTGAAAATTTAAAGTATCCTCTTGTAGGCTGACTCTGTTGTTTACCTTAACATCTTATCACATTGTGAAAGAAACTTCCATTTATTTGATGTGCTGTTAGTTCTTTAGTTCTGACCTGCTATTGGAATGGTCCAACTCTGCAGTTGACGTGTTTGGACTACTTCTGAATATTTTGCAAATCTATCTAATTTAGTTCAAGAATTTGCTAATACCATGTTACAAGTGTTATGTAGCAATGGTAAATGTTCCATTTTCAGTCCATAATGGTACTGTTTTGTTCAAATGTTACCATGTTGAAGTGGGAATTTGCATTGCTAATACCAGACCTCAGAAGTATTAGCTAAATATTTGCATGAACACTGTCCTAAGCACATAATGTGCGATTGAATCCAGTCTTTCCTGTGCTGCTTTCTAGTATATCAACACAATTGTTTCCAGACATAATAATGCTTGTTATCTTCAAAATTTTTGGTTGTTCTATTGATATTTGAAGATGCCATCTTATAGCTTTCTTGTGCAGGCTTTTCAGCTGAAACTCTGATCCCTTCCTGTTGTCTTGTAAGAACATGTTGTAGCTATATCTGTATATGTTAAAAGAGAATACTGTCATGTAAAGTCGTGGCTATATCATTTCAAGATTTCACACGGAATACGAGCAGGCAAAACGAAATATTCTATAAAGACTGCATTATTTCACTGGGAAATTTGAGTGCGATGTTCATTCTTTGTGTTCGTACTTATCAAATATGTTCAATAATATGTCATCTTAATCATGAGTTAGTGCAATACTGTGACTATTGGACTCCGGCCCGAACACTGAATTAAAGTCCATGGCGCGATGGGAAAGGGCCCACGGTGGCCAAATAACAGTTTTTTTGGGAAAAACTGTTAGCTGTTGGAGGAAGGGAATTTTTATTGGGAAAAACACTTTTTAGGAAGGCCCTAATTACATGTTTTAGGAGTTAAGATTTTGGGAATTGTTGGAGATGCTCTACCAAACCAAACAGTATCCTAAGCTACCATACAAAATATCGACTTTAGCATAGGTCACAAACCAAACACCACTATTTTACCCAAGTTTTGGCTACAGCCAATATTTGATAAGGCTAGTTGGGGCTCAAAACCAAATTCCAGGACCTTTCGCGAAGACACAAGAATGGTCAGACTCGGTAGCTTGCCGTGGAGTTGCATATTAGAAATAATCCAAAAAGAACACAATACTACACGACAAAGGTCACAGGTGGATCAGTAACATAAACTGAATTAATTTATCTAGATACCACTGGTCAGACACAAGAATGGTCAACTGGTCAGTCCGCTCCAATGACGAACAGAAAGCTGCCAACCGATGACTACATACAACGCAACTTCTGGTTCTGGATACAACGCAACTTCAGCTTTCCTAAGGGGTAACAATACAAGAGGCCAATCAATGCCTACCCACGCTCATTACCGTTCTCCAGCGCTCCAGGCTGCAAGCATCATACATACACATCAGCTAACTGAGATCCCGAGTACTACAACGTTAGGCGGGGCGCTCGCATGCAGGAATCGCCTTTGCGGGGCGTGCCGCCGCGCTGCTGACCCATCAAGTACGAATGAAAGGAGGACTAGCAACAGTTTGGTTTGGCCTGGTATAAACCCGAACAAACCAGGGTAAAAGCGCAGAATGAGTTAGCACTGTTCAGTCCACCATCTTCAGATGTGGTTTGTTCTTATTCCCGGCCAGTTGGACCCGCAAGGCTTCCTTGATTTTTTGCAAGTCTTCCATTATTTTGCGCAAGTCTTCCTCGGTTTTGTCTTTCAGGATTTTCCGCAAGTCTTCCAGTTGGAGAAGCTTGAGCGAAACTTCCTTGAGACTTGACAGGAATGGTATCCCAGAAAACCCATCACCGCCTTCACCAAAACAATAGTGCACCCGTAGCAGCTCAAGCTTAGGCGTTGCTTTTTCTTCAAACTCAACCGATCTGAGGTCAAATAGCCTCCCAAGCTCCAGCACCGTTAGACTTGTGAAGGTCTCGGGACGGAAATGGAGGTGCAGTTCTTCTCCCCACTTAAATGACTTATAACGAAGACGTAAAATGGCAAGGTTTGGCAGCTCCCCAAGCGCTGTTATGGCATCATGCTCCAGTGCGGTACTCCGTAGGGTCAACTTGGCTAGCATCCGAAGTTGTTGGATCCACGTAGGTAATTTGACCAGATAGCCATACAACTTGAGGCCCTGTAGGTCATTTGGGGGTGGGGACAAGTCATTCAAACAACCTTCTAACCCAGGCTCGTCCTCGGCGCGCATCGACAAGGAATGCAAGCGGCCGTGATTGGCAATAGCAGAACAGAGCTCCTTGCAGTTTTTCTTGTTGATGCCAGTCACTCCTAGCTTACGCAACTGAGTCAGCTTCTTGAGCTCCTTCACCATGGCCTTCCCCCGTGCAACGTTGATGACACCCAGTGTGTGCAGGGCCGTCAACCCCCCAATCCCACCGGGCACTTTAACACCATACTTGTCCAAGCCTCGCAACCAAACACCAACCTTAAAGCAGAGAAATGGTAATGCGTCCAAGTCATGAATAGATTTTTTCTTTAAATAGCTCCTGTAAGCTGCCAAAACAAATTGGTTCAAGGTCTGACCAAATTTCCAACCATCACTACCATCACGGCTGTGAAACTCGCCAACGGGCACGAGACCGGCACGGAGGTATTTTAGCTTTGGGAGCTTAACAATGCTTGCTGGCAGTGTGATCACATATGTACGTCTGATATCCAGTGTCTCCAGGTCTGACAGATTACCAAATGAATGCGGGAGATGGTAGATGTATACGCATCCCCTGAGAGACAGGTACTTTAGGTGGCGAAGGTTCCCGATTGGTACAAGGTCACGATCCCACAGATATTTTGTGCCTTCTAAATCCAGCACCCGAAGCAATCTCATCTTCTTAGAAATGAAAAATGGTCGCCACTGTCCAAATACAGTCAAGGATCGAATGTGGGACACGTCTAGTATGCTTCCCAACACACCCTTCTTTTGGTCTCTGCTCCAGCTACGGCTCACAACAAGGTGGCGTACTTTATTTTTAGACTGCAAGGTGGAATTCTCATCCAGTACGAAAACAAGATTCTCTTCGTCTGACTTCGAGATGCTGATTTCACGCATGAGATCATGAACTTGGCAGAAATCAACAATATTCCGAGTTCTATCAGTCCCTGTTTTGGATGGTTGCATCATGCCCCTGTTAAGAAGGTCGGTGAAGTGTTCCTCTGCTACTTCCTTGGCAGTCTTGCTTCTCTCTTCCCTTGAGTAGCCCTCTGCAATCCACCGCCTCACTAAACGTCGACGACTGATGTCTTGGTCTTCACGGAAAATTGACAAATACAAAAAGCAAGACTTGAGACGATAAGGCAAACCATCGTAACTTGAGTTAAGGACTGTCTTTGTCTTCTCAAGTTTTGGATTGTTATCCAACTCTGCACTGATATGATTATTCAATTTTCTCCATTGCGAAGCATTTTTAGGTTTGGTTGCCAGAAGGCCACCTATATTGGCAATGGCAAGGGGAAGCCCATCACACTTTTTCAGAATAAGTTTTGCTTGCTCCATCATGGTATCATTTAAATTCATGGTATCAGTTAAATCATCCTTTTCAGTCCTGCTAAATACCTGAAACACGATTCAATAAAGTGAGTAGCTGATGCATGGAATCCTTTAGATCATCTCTTCACCAAAAGTACAAAGATTCAAGCGGATTAATAATCAGACATGCATGGTTGTAGAGCGACAATCAATCCAAGGCTGGAACATTTTGGTACAAATTTCAATCGCATGCATCAGTGTAATATTGTGTTGAGATGGCATTTGTTTGTTTGTTTTTGCGAGGGGCGTGGGTTCTTATTTAGATGGAAGAAACGAAAGGAAAGCCTATGGGGACCGATTGCATCTAGAAAGAAACAATGGGTACTTTTCCTTATTTCTTGTTTTAGGAATTTTCAAATATTATGATCTTATCTTTTATTCTAGAAAGCTGAGATCAGTTTATATTTCAGTTTGAGTTCATTTCTATCCTTATGTCGTGTGACTCATGTTAGATCCTCTATATAAATAGAGGTCGTGCACTCTTGTAATTTAGACTACAGACTACTTTGATCTGATTTAGAGACGCGAGATGGTATGCTTTGTCTAGGACGAACCTTGCATGTTCACGAATAGTACCCCGACCTGCTGCTTAAATTTAAGTGAGTTTTGCAACTACTAATGTGCCATAGCTCACACATTTGAGGTACGTCATGCCTAACTTGTGAGGATGCCCGAGCAGTGGCAGTTGCCATATACTCCTATTGTCCTACACAACACTTCAAATCAGAAGGAAAGGAGAATGATAACGTGTTTCGTATGTCCCCATACGTGATACATACCTTCTCTTTGAAGAGGTCAAGTGCTTGATCATCCCTTAGAGATCCCAGTATGTATTCCAAGTCGCAAAGGCTAGCAACACTTGGGTCCCTTGTAGTAATTATGATCCGGCTTGCCCCCCTAACTTTAGTTCTTAAATCATGTATTATCAAATTCCATTCTGTGTAGGATGATAGATCATCAAGAACAATAAGAGAAGTACCACTTTTTAGAAGCTCAGATGTCTCATCTATCAAATCTCTGATTTGCATCACTTGTAACTTCGTGCGTATATCTCTCAATATAGCGTCCTTCACAGGGTCCTTTGCAGTATTATCTGGGTGTAACTGCAGAGCTAACCTCCTTAAGAACTCCTCACGATTGAAAGGATGCATTACAGTAACCCAAGCTCGCTTCTGAAACTTGCCACTAAGCTCTACACTTCCGTAGACACTTTTAACAAGAGTGGTTTTTCCAATACCGCCCATTCCCCACACAGAGATCACCTGGCAACGCTCATTCTCTTGGCAAATTAGATTGATGACCTTAGATCTTGCTTCCTCTTGCCCGACGGGCGCTTCCTCCAGAGAGGCTTGCATTGTCGTATTGCGAGCAAGGTTCTTTCTAGCAGCGGCCGAGTTGGAATCTTTCTTGAGATGGAGGGCAGGCGAATTGGTTCGGCCGCCCATGCTCACAGATTGATCCTCCACTATCTCATCGGTGACTACTGCTTGGATGCTATTGGCAGCAGTGACATTATTTGTGCTAGGCTCGGGCTGGAATATAATAAGAAAGAACTTATTATTTATGTGACCAAATTGACCGTTCACAAAAACAAAATTTAGAATAACCAAACACTAGTGAGAAAAGCACATTCACGCAATAATAGAAAAATTTTAGGAGAAAACTACAACCTTCATCATATATGCATGCAAAGTGAAAAAGAAACAAATTTTCATTTTAGAAAAGCAGTGCATAATATTTGCATGATACATTGTTGTTGCGACTGCAAGACGCACCTTGACATCCTCAAGTAAACTTTGTAACAATATGATGGCATAGATATTTAGACAATACATTGCGTCAGGGTTACTAAAAAAATGTTTCTTTAGCCATTAAACATGTATTTTTGCTTTCAGGACTGGTTGGATCACAATCAAGCAACGATATTACCTTACTGTAGTAGACATAGAGAGGCTGATCCGACGAAAATTGACGGAGCTTGGATAATGTGCTTGGCTGCCCTGTGCATACTGTTGCAATTTCTACTTGGTCGGTGGCCACAATGATTCGGCTTCCATTCTTTCTGTCAGGGAAGCATGTTCTGATCCAATCCCACTCCACTACAGTGGACAGGTTAACATGAATGACAATCAGGTACCTATTATCATGCACATATCTATCGAACTCATCATTCAAATGACCTTGTGCTGCCTCCGTCTCCATTCTCTTCAGAACACCGACCCCTATGGTTCTTCCTTCTTCTGCCTTCCCCTTTAATTGAAGGGAATTCAAGTAAAATTGTCTGAGCAAGCTCTCCAGGAAACCATTATGATTGAATGGTTGCATCAGCTTAACCCAGGCGCGGCATCCAAAGGTTGTGTGTATCTCTTGACTGTCATAGACTTCCCTGATGACGGACATTTTCTTGAGATCATCGCTTGCTCCTCCGTACAGCGAGATCACTCGAAGAGTTTGGTCATCTCCGGTGATCAGTTGGCGGAGATCTACTTTTGGTTCGTCCTTGTTTTCTGCAGCAATCGTTGGTTCATCGGTGCCAAATATTGCTGTGCTGCTGATGCTGGAGTGCTCACCAGTGGTGGCAGGGTTGGAGTCTTCGATGAGGCGGTAGCGCTTGTTTCTCTGGCTCACATCCTCCACCCTGACCTTCAGCTCCTTAATCTCCTTGGTGATGCGGTGCCGTGCTCGCAGCGTGCGAGGTAGGCACCACCAAGATGGTTTTTGCAGATGAACGGAAAAGTCTTGGAGGCAATCCTCCGAATCGTAGGCCAGGTCACGGACCTGCTTCACCCAGGTTTCGACCACAATATTCTTCTTGGTCCGGTCCTCGTCCGCGGCCTTGAGGAATGCCTGCATCATGTCGAGCTCATCGTTGATGAAAGCCAGATCGCTCTGGACGCCAAGCTGCAGAGCAACCTCATCCGTAACAGCGGATTTGGCCATGCCGAGAGCTCCATCCAGCACGGACTTGGCAACACTCACCACCGTCGCCTCCATTCCTCTACTACGGTTCCCTTTGTTTGATGGATCTCACGATGCTGGTGCGCGATCTAAAGAAGCTTGTGAATTGTGATGGTGCCTGGTCTAGAGAAGCAAGGTGGAGAGCAGCAGCAGCAGCTGCATCATTGTCCTTGTATTGTGTTGTATTGTTGCGGGAGAATGGTCGTATGCATACCTACGACGGGACTAAAAAAATCGGACGCCCTGTGGCTCATTCCAACTGAAAATAACAGCCTCTGCTCCAGCCACGCATTCTTCATATCCATTCATCCTATCCAACTGAAACTATCAGCCGCTACCTCGGCTACACTATCTTATTCGTTCGTCTTATCAAAGCCTGAACCTCCAGTCCACTGCCCACCTCTCTCTCCTGAGACTCTCTCTCTCTCTCTCTCTCGTCAAGAGATTACTCCACTGGTCCCATGATGGTGAAATCCAACCGAGCCACCACCATTCTCTGGCCAGCTATGGTTGAGGGCCCCTCTTCCAAGAGCAAGAACGCTATCTCCTTTCTCCTCTCTCACACTCTTTTCATAAACGGTCGAGCTCAACCCTTGCCAGGGCTTCAAATTTCGCTGAAAACTTATCCAAGCCACCTCTCTCTCCTGAGACTTTCTCGTCAAGCGATTACTCCACTGGTCCCATGATGGTGAAATCCAACCGAGCCACCACCATTCTCTGGCGAGCTATGATTGAGGGCCCCTCGCCATGATTGAGGGCCCCTCTTCCAAGAGCAAGAACGCGATCTCCTTTCTCTTCTCTCTCACTCTCCGTAAACGGTCGAGCTTGACCTCCGATAGGGCTTCAAATTTCGCCAAAATTCCGTTCTGTCTGAAATTTTTGAAAAGTGGGTCAAACGATGACAAAAACTTTTGAAATTTTTTCTGGAGAGTCATGACACATTGCTGATATTTCCATAAAAATTTTAGATGATTATAAAATATGAGGAATTTTTAAAAATTCAAATATTGCTACCGTCCTGATAAAATGCTGACCGGCAAGTTTGAACTGAATGAAAATTAGAACAAACGAGGTTATAAAATTTTTTGTGGATGATCCTGACACATCTATAATATTCTCATAAAATTTTGAGATTATGATCAAGTGTCATGAATTTTTTAAAATTCAAACAGTGCTACCGTCCTATTAAAAGGCTTACCGACAAACTTGAACGAAATGAAAAATTATCCAAACCACATTATAAAATTTTAAAAATTTTTGTGGATGGTCCTCATGCAGCATTAATAGTTATATAAAAGTTTTAGATGATGATCATGCTTAAATATTTTTTAAAAATTATGATAGTGCTATATCCTGATAAAAGCCCGATGATCAATACATATATTTGCTTTAGCAATAAAAAGGTTTATAATTTTTAAAATTTTATAGAAGGGTGATAAGACAATTTTAATATATAATAAAAATTTTAAATTATTATCACGCTCTAGCAAATTTATAAAATTCTTATAAAACACAGTACCATTTATGCTCTTTCTCTTTTTATTTTGGAAATATAATATAACAAACGAAGTTCAGTGCTTACATAGATTTAATTGAGCAAACAAAAAGTTAATTTTTTAAAAAATTTATATAATTTTACTGAGGAAATTATTAATCTCTTATAAAAATTTTAGATCATGATCACACTCGAAAAATTTATTAAATTTTGACAAGGTAATTGTCTTAATTATGTTCATTCTGTTTTTGATTTTTTAAAGATAACAAATGAATTTCAATTATTCTAATTTTTTTTATGATCCTACATTGCTCAGAATAGTATAATAAAATTTTTAGCTCATTATCAAGTTTGTACAATTTTATAAAAATTCAATAATATTTCTGCCAAAATTTTAGAATATCTCAAAATTTTGGTTTTTCAACAAATTTTCATAGAAGATGACTTTCTTATGGGTTATTGGACCAAATCCGATCTAATCTGGCCCTAAAGTTTAAAATCCGGCTAAAATTCATGAAATTTTGCCGAAAAACGAAATTACTGTAGCAATTTCAAAATTTTTAAATTTTTTATTCAGCCGGTAGTTTAGATTTCGTAGAGACCCGAAATCTTTAATTTTGGTGAAAATTCACCGAAATTCGGTGAAAATTGGAACCCTCGGTTGGCGGACACGGTTAATGTGACTGCAACATCTAAGTTGGGTGGTCGAAATCACATTGGACACTCTTGCAATTCTACAACCTAAGTAGTTGCACTACTGATCTCTGGGTTTAAATCGGAGTAGTCGCACTACTGATCTGTAGGTTTAAACCGGATAGCCAAAATCATCTTGGACGCTTGCGGTCCTTTAAGTTACTGCCCCAAGGTGCAACTGCGGGCGATCTCTGTTCGAGTAAGGGCCCTATATGTTTTAGGGCCCTTTTTGTAACGTTTTATTTATTCTAAGTCCTTTCTATAAACTGTATGGTGGTGACCCTAACTATTGTTCTTAATCTTAAGGGCCTTTGGGTCTTACTCCATCCTCTTTTTCAAGTGATGTTTTTTTATTTATTTTTATAGTTTCTGAGACATGACTTTGACCATTTATTTTTATAATTTTATTTTATTATATACTAATAAAATTATAAAATTATTTTTAATAAAAATATAATGATATAATTTTCATGTAGCCAATCTAGAAGTTTTAAACATATTAGTGGCAAACTTTGAAAAGTTCAACAGCACAAATTCTAGGTTGTCATTAAAAAAAGGAGGGAGTATTTTCCTAAAAAAATTAATTTAGTACCTCTGTTTTTTTTTTACTTTTCGTTTCAAACATTGATATTGTGAGGTCGTCATAAAATATATTGCTAGGGAGAACGACACTTGTAGGTAGGGATGGAAACGAGCCGAGCCGAGCGCCTGGCTCGGTCCGGCTCGATCAAGTGGCGAGCCGAGCCAGGTTCGGCTCTGAGGCGAGCCCAAAAAGTCGGCTCGGCTCGGCTCGAGGTCTCGGCTCGCGAGCCAGACCAATAGTAGTTTTTTTTCAAGTTTTAAAATAAAACTTCAGAAATGACCAAACAACATAACTTTCAAGTAATAAAGTCAAGATATTACTAACAAAAAAACAGAATTGCATTTTCATTCATTATCAAGAGTTCAAGAAATTGCATTCAGAATTAGTAAACACTGACATTGCATTCAGAATTAGTAAACCTAGAAGTTCAATAGAACAATTAGTAAATGTAAACACCGACATTGCATCATCAAGGGTTCAAGAATTCAAAATTGAAGGTATCGCTTAGGGTTTTGCTCATATGGGCTAATTGGCCGAGCTAACG
Source organism: Guadua angustifolia (assembly GCA_036346375.1). NCBI lineage: Eukaryota > Viridiplantae > Streptophyta > Magnoliopsida > Poales > Poaceae > Guadua > Guadua angustifolia. The sequence goes on from CM070514.1 coordinate 39,825,145, forward strand.
AGCTGCTCATGAGCCGAGTAGCTCATTGGCAAAAACCGAGCCACAAAAATAGGCTCGGTTCGGGCTCGCTCGAGCCGCGAGCTGACCAAGCCGAGCCGAGCCGAGCCGAGCCTGATCGAGCCGAGCCGAGCCTGACCGAGCCCGAGCCGAGCTGCGAGCCGCGAGCCAAATTTTCAGCCCTACTTGTAGGATCGGAGGAGGCAACTAAAAGGGGGTTGAATAGGCGCCATATAATTAAACGGTCACCTTAAAATTTTCATCCCAAAGAATACCAAAAGATCTTCACTTAAATAGCTATGAGGAGCTACAAAAGTTAGATCAATATGCACAGAGGACATCAACACAAAAACTCAAAACAAAAGCCACAGAAAGCCTTGCGTCAAATTTCTGACCGACTCGGATAGTCCGCTTGAGTCGGATTATTCGGGCCACACAAGGAAAAACAACAATACAACTCAAGATTAAAACAAGCACAACTCTCAACCCCGTAGCTCCAAATGACTTCAGATTTGAAATACAACTTCCCTAGGACTTTGGAAACCTATTCCAATCAACAATCATAAAGATCATTGCCAAAGCTTCAACCTTTTTTTTCCCTCTGCGCCCGACGAAGCTTAAAAGGGCCGACTTTCAACCCCTGATTGACAAGGCGCGCTCACGCCTCGCAGGATGGAAAGGGAAAATGTTATCTAGAGCCGCTCGCTTGACGCTTCTAAACTCTGTGTTGACGTCTCTTGCGGTCTATCATCTCACAGTTTATCCTCTCAGCAGATGGGTTACAAAAAAACTCGACAGAATCCGGCGCAGTTTCCTTTGGAAAGGCGAACTGGAATGCAATGGGGGTCACTGCCTAGTAAGCTGGAAAAAAATTTGCAGGCCAAAGACGCTGAGGGGTTTAGGGGTAAAAGACTTGGACAGGTTTGGTCGAGAGCTTCGAGTTTGTTGGTTGTGGTACGCTTGGAAGGACCGAAATAAGCCGTGGTCCGGCTCGTCGCTTCCTTGTTCAGCCTCAGACCGCGGCTTATTCACATAAACCACATCATCACCATAGGTAATGGCGAAACAAATGAATTCGGGAGTCAAGATGGCTACAAGGAAAATCTCCAGCAGAGTTGGTTCCTCTTGCTCTGGTCGTTCGAAGAAGAACGAGCAAGGTTAAAGATATACTAACATCTAGGAATTGGATAAGACCATTGCGCGGATCACAAATGAAGTGCAATTGCAGGAGTTCTTTCACCTTTGGCACGCTACCGCAAGAGTTCAACTGCACCGCAAGCGGAGGATCGATCACGTGGAGGCGGACGTCTTCTGGGGAGTATTCAGCAAACTCGTACAGGACCCAGTTCTTAGGGGCCACACAGGATCACAATTACAGGATGATCTGGTTCGCTCCCACGGAGGGGAAATGTAAGTTCTTCGCTTGGCTCTTCATCCAGGACAGGATTCTTACGGCGGACAGGTTAGCCATCAAGGGGTGGCCTCATTCCACCACATGCGTCCTCTGTGGATCGGAAGATGAGACTGCATCTCACCTGATGCTAATGTGCCCCTTTGCAAGGCAGGTCTGGACAAGGGTTCTTCGCCTTATACAAGAAAACCTAAATGCACCACAGCCTTCCTTGACTCATCCGGGGAATTCAACTTGGTGGAGAAACTCTCGTCTCGCGGTGGATACGGCCAACCAAAAGGAGTTTGACGGATTGGTTATTTACGGCCTGTGGAACTTGTGGAAGGAAAGGAACTGTAGGATCTTCCAAAACAAATATAGCACGGTGCAGCAGGTGGCTCACGCAATCACCACCGACGTCCGAAATCGATTGGCAGCTCTTGAGATGCTCTGATTTCTAGTCTCCTGTTTTTCCGTCTCTAAGTTCCAATTTGTTGTAGACCAACGTTGTAATTTTCCTATGGCGGCGTTTTCTTTTGCCGGTGGTGTACTCCCCCATGTCGGCTTTTTTCCTGTCTCGGTCAAACACTTTGTCCTTCCCCCACCCCTTTTTCTTTGTAAACTTTTTGTTTATCTTCTCCTTTAATGCATCTGGCAGAACTCCTGCCTATTCCTTCAAAAAAAAGCTTCAACCTTTTTTCATTTCAAGAGAAATTGCACCAAAACCGAGCAGAACCGAGTTGCTCGTATGGTATTCAAACCAACATGCATGGCCAAAGATTTTTTTACGCGCATCCTAACACTTTTGATCTTAATAAGAACTAAGCCAAAAGCATTTGAATCAACCAAGACCTAACCCTATTCAAGCCAAAAACTCGGCCAACCTTCAAGAACTTCTATCATGATGCCTAGATGGTTGGGCCTAGAAGTTTGTCCATCTCTTACACCTTCTTTGGCAATCAATAAGGCAAATAGGAGAGGAAAAGTCACTAGAATCAAATATAGCAAAAAGCTTAAGAACAACAAAAACAAGCACTTGCACGAATTTGATGAATACATTTTATGCTTGAAGATGAATGTTTACAGCCACTTTATAGTCAAACACAAACCTAACCATGACAGGAAAAACTCACACAAAAGCGCCACCACTCATCTCTCACAAACTTCCCACGAGCACTCTGTGTACCCAAAAGCTTCAAAAGGCTTAAGACACCTTGACCTCTTCTTTTATAGTGGTGGTCAAGCTAATCACTCCACCTCTAAGGCCCTGTTTGGAAGCAATGTATTTTTATAGTTTCTAGACAATATCATGGTTTCTAAGAATACTATAGTATTTTATACCATAAGATGTTTAATTACCATGCCAAAAACCCTGTATTAAAAACTCTGTTTTAAAAAACTATGTTTCCAAACAGGGCCTAAACCTTATATCTAGATACAAAGTGGATTCCATCTACCAACATATGGGCAAACCCGGTAACCCAACACATAACAGATTGTCCACCCACACACACGCTTTTCAAAGCATTTTTCATCGTGAAGCTCCAATAGCCTGATTCATGATCATGTCCTTTATTTGCTTCACCTAAACTAGTTATGCCAATGCCGCGGTTTTCCATACCGCCACTTTTTCGGTTTTGGTCAAATGTCCAAATACAAGCAGGCGAGACGTTCGTAGGTCATGAATTTGCAGGCCTTGATCTCCATGAAATTCCCCAGCACATAGTTGTCCTTCCCTCTCTGTAGGGCAGTGGCGATCCTGACGTGCTTGGCAGCACGAGCGCCCGCCATGGTCTAGGGTTTAGGCACCCGATCGAGCTCGAGGGGCATCAGATTGAATCGTGCCTAGCATGATGCCAAGGGAAGAGAAGAGTGGGAGAGTGAGCTCCTAGGCCGAATGGATATGCTGTGCAAGGGATGGCATGGCCGCTCACGAAGGCGATGACGACGGCGGATTGGGTGGGATTTCCTTCGAGACTGTTTGGGGGAAAGGGTAAATGCTTTGCCTGCGACGTCCGACGAAGCCGCGCTCACCCGGACGCTTCGTTCGCACAGCATCCCATCTATCCCGGCAAACCTTATCCACGTCGCCCCACGAGCGCTAAGCACATGCAGCTCACCTTCGGCATGAACCAACGCAGCACATCCCCTAGGGCCGACAAAAAAAAAACTGCTAGGTCTCCGATTGAAATTGCTTCGATTACAGTAGCTGATTGGTTTAAAACTAACATAAGTCCGATTCGAGTGAAAAAAAAACAATGAGGCTTAGTTTAATAATAACTCGTTAGCTCAAATTTGAAAATAACCACTTAAATAATAAATAAAATAATTTTATGTCATTAATTTCGAAAAAACTTAATAATAGCTTGATAACATTCCTCCCTAATTTCCCACCGAACATCATCACAGACGAAGCCCACGACCTATATTCCCATCTGCGATTCTCCCATGCTCCATCCAAGGCCATACATACAACCCATGAAGCCCAGCCCAGTCGTAGAAACTGGCCTAGTGCCAAATTCCCATTTCTTAAGGCCTTATTTAGTTGGTTACAATCTCCAGGATCTTAGTTTAAATTTTCAATTTTCGGTCTATCCACGTAAACAAAGCCTAAAGCTCAAATAGATGACTCACGTAGTGGGCTTTTACTCGGCCATTTAAATTGTTAATATTTTTTGAGAAATAGAATAATAGATGGATCGTACGCATGTTCATCTCGGCTCTGGGTACTTTTAGGCATCATTTCTTGATGAATAACCATGTGAGCAGAATATAAATCACAGGTCATTTTCAAGAAAACAACATGCATATCAGCTTCAATATCTGTGTAACACCGAAAATAAACTGTGGCAGGCTAGCTAGCTACCCGAGATAGCAATTCTTACGCAACGAATAAAATGTCGACATGAGTATTGACTATCCAACCGAAGCCAAGCGAGGTAAGACATGATGATACTGGAACTAAACGTCCATGTGTCCATGCGAGCCAGGTGATTTTACAGGAAGGCGTCCTTCTCGAGCAACTTGAGAACCTCATCCTGGTTGTTGAGCTTAGCAACGTCGATGGGTGTCTTCCCATCCATGTTTTGCAGAGTGCTGCACGGCATTCGAGACAGTCAAAGACAACATGGAGGGGTGTCGCAGATAGCAAAGGGAAGAAGAAGGCAGCAGATCTAACTTACACTGCAGCGCCGTGCTTCAGCAGAAGATCCACGCACTCCTTCCGACCATATCCAGCAGCGGGGTGTTCTTGTTCTTATCCAACGCATCCACCGCAGCACCAGCCTCAAGAAGGATTTACGCACACTTCAACAGAAATAACAAAAGTTCACCCATACTACTAACTAAAATACCTAGCAGACATTGAACATGTAAGGAGAAAATGCAGTTCCCAATAGCATTTGTTCCAGTCGCACTTCACATTCTAGATTCCACAATGTAGAAAACAAGCAACAGCAAAAGGTGGCCTGTCATTCATATACTTTTATATTCTTGCATTAAATATAACCTTCAAAAGTGAAATGGCATTCCTAAAGACCACCACCTCCACCTACGATGAATCTAAATAGTAGGGTTTTGAAAACTCATAGTCTGTGCTAAAAACATGCACACACCAGGATTTAACCATATAAAGATATGTGCTTTGCATCCAATATACGGTTCAGTATCTTAGATCCCGTATACGAGAATAAATCGGGTTTTTCGGATACTTCAGCGATTTCATTACACCGAACTAACATTCCATTAATATCATAGATATACTACACTAAAAATTAAACCATTCATCCTGCAATTTTATTAATATCATAGAAATACTACACTAAATATTAAATTATTCGTACTGCAATATCATAGAAATACTACCGTACATCCTGAATTCATTTACTACTCAATTACTACCATCATTTCATGTAAGACTTTTTACACCGAAATTATCATTCCATGTGCTACTCCATGTACTAATCCCGAAAATGTGGCATATCTATGATATTTCGTAGTGCTTCTAACTAGTTTCGTCCTAAACCGGTTAAAAATGAAAGATACTAGGTTTCAAAACAAATGGTCTAACAAAAAGATTTCAATACTTAGTGGCTTAGGACATGTCGTTACAAAAGTAACACATCCCACATCCATTAATAAGAGTTACAAAATTCAGTAATAGAAATGCATCATCGCCTTGTAGTTTTTTTTATGACATCTGATCAATCCTAAATGGCTAACTCAATACCAAACATCGGCTAAACAACAAAAAAACTGTAGAGCAGCAGATACAGCAAAAAAAGTTCAGAGAAGTCTTAGCTATTGTGCATTACTACTACTTACTAATATAGTTCCGGTTCCATAGACTAAAAGACAAGCATCTCGTTAGGAACGAAAAGTACTACGAGCATTTCATTAACAACTCTAAGGCTGTTCATATATACCGCGAAAGCATGTGCATCCAGTAATATGAGACAGGAAATGAATTTATTTAACCAATTTTTAACTAATAGAAAACCACAATATTCCTATTCTAATAAATTTATAATTGTGTGACAGCAACAAGGCTATAGTGTTATTGTACGGGCTAACATACTCTTACCGTTATACTACCAATTTCTTCGACTAAATCCGCCTAAAATGTGAACAATAAAATAATCCTCCAAAAGCGTGCCAACTAACATTATAAGAAAAAACATACCATTACAACGCTAATATTTGAATAACATGGAGCCATTATCTACATGTGTTTATTTTATTTACAGCTAATTAACTAATATGTTCATTGCATACAGTTTTACCATTATACTACTAATTGCGCTAACATATCACCCCAAACATACAACATTTTTTACAAATTGTATCATCCATTCGTGTGCTACACACTACACTAGTACTGTCATTTCATCTTCTACTCGTTATATATTTACTAAAATTATTTCTACTGATCATGAACCACTACCGTGTTTCAATGTAGTAATATTTGCACTAACCTTTTTGAAGCTCAAATGATGATTGCGACAGCCGGAGTAACTTTCAAAATAACCTTCCCAGATAGCAATCGGAAAAAACGCTCCCAGATCAACTACAGTAAAATATGAACCATGAATAAATCATCGAAGATATAAATTTATACAAAATATGAATATAGCATAAATTCCTCTGAAAATACACTTCCAAACTTCCTTTCTGTTTCCCCGCTCTCCTCTCTTCTGCACTCGATCTCTCTCAATCTTGAGCTGAATTTCTTCTGCCGTTGAATGAAACCCATCAGAACAGAGAAGAATTTATAGTCACACGCATGCATCAAACAGTTTGCCTGCTTTCGGCACGTTGATGAGACAACGTGCCGGTCCTCCTCTTTTTCTCCACGCGTCAATTTTTTTGACCCGGACCCTCCTTCTTTTCTTTTCCGTTGCGCCATGTTTTCCCTGCCCGGCCCGCCGTTGCTCCCCGGCCCCCCTCTTTTTTTTTTCAAGCTCCACGTGACCCCGGCCCCCTCTCCGGCTTCTTCTCCGTGCATGCACGCCACGTGTTCCCTGGGAATCCCGCGCATCCAGTCTGCGGAAATTGCTGGGCCAGAAAAAGTACCGCCGACAAAAAACCGCGCAAAAAAAAACGGCACAAAAAAACCGCGGAAAAAAATAACGGAAATTATTCCGCGGATCAGGTCAGCGAAAAATTAAAAAAAATAAAAAAACAAATTATTCCGCTGATTCAATCCGCGGAGAATGGGAGAAATTAAAAAAAATATTCCGCTGATCCAATCCGCGGAAATTGTGGGGAAAAAATAATAAAAAATTATTCCACCGACTGGATCCGTGGAAAATCGTTTAAAAAAATTAAAAAAATAATTCCGCGGAATGGATGCGCAGAATTTTACTGTTTAGAGGCCAATTTTGCAATTTCATACGTCCAGCGGCTAAATCCGTAAATATTTTTTCACGTTCGGATAGAAGAGTAAAAAATTCTCCAATATACGGTTCAGTATCTCAGATCCCGTATACGAGAATCTAAATCCAAATCGGCTGAACTTGGTAACCCTTTACGAGAACTGACATGCATATCAAATTGGAGTAAAGGACTTGTGCGGTCATGTAGAGAAGAGCTCTGATATTACACTAACTTCAGATTTCGAATAGTAAAATTTGGAAAATTCAGGTTTAACAGGTGGTATTTTGACTATTTTCAAAATTCTCCCTAAACTTCTAATGAAAGTTCCATCCTACCTTAATAAAGAAATAATATTTCCTATTCTTAAGAGCGTAATTACCTTTTCATTTGGGACAGTTAATCCCTAGCACACCAAAATAATATTTTCAAGCATTAAGTTATTACTGCAGCGGGCTACTGCACAGCTTTTGGACCATTTCATCAAGCCACCAACATTCCAGTTCAAAGTCTAATTACATATGGGCTATTGAGAACCACTTTGTGGCCTGCACGCTATTAGCCCAAAGATAGAAGAATGAACATATTAATACAAATAGCTAGGGATGGAGCATATTATAAAAGTATTAGCACACAAAAAAAGAAAAAAAAAGTGGACGGGGAATATAATAAGCCCTTGAGAAATAGTGGGAGGACATGCATACAATTTCCTTTTTTTTACTAGATTGTAACTTATAAGAAGGGTGTCATTAATATTAGTCCACATCTCGATGTAAAAACTTCGACTATTTTCCTCTATCTCGAATGAAAGGTAGAGTTCCTGCCGAGGTTAAAAAAAAAAACAAGAGGGAAACAGGTGGCTTTGAATCGATGAGCTTTGACTGCTCTGGGCAAAGCGCTGCAATTTCCTGATGCTTCATGGACACTATGATTTAGCTTCCATTCTCCTTGTCAGGCAGTTATATCCTGTTCCACTCCCACTCTTCTAAAGTTTACAGGTCGTCAAGAACAATAAGATACCTACTTTTGTTCACCTGGCTTGCAAAAGCCTTGTTGATCAAGGGTCCTTCTGACGCCATGCATCTTCTCCATCTTATTTGTAATCTCAATCCCAACGACTGTTGCTCCTTCTCGCATCTTTCCAGATTCTTGAATCGAGTTGGATAGGAATTGCCTGACCAGGCTCTTGATGAACTCATACGGCTTGAAGGGATGCATCAGCTTGACCTAGGCACATCATCCGTTTTCAGACATCCTCCCAAGATCACTTTCTCCACACACTGATGTAACACCAAGAGCCTCGTTGTCGCTGGAGATCATTTGGATGAGATCCACCTTTCATTGTTCTGCTGCAGAGGGCAACTCGACGTCAGCACCAAATGCTAGCACGCCTAGTATGCCGGACTGTTCGTGTTATGGTCATTGGTACTATGTATGAACAGTACCTGCATACTGTATCAATAGGAACAGTATCTGTGTTCTGTAGCAATAGGATTAGGAAGGGTTTACCTTCTCCAATAAGAATATTTATTTCCTTATAATTAAATAGTTTTCTAGGATAGGGATTAGTTCTTGATATCTTATTTATTACTCTCTTCATGATAAATATAAGGTCTATAGTTTAAATGATCTTGTTTAGAAATATAAGATTTGTACGTAGATTTAATAAGCCTTTCTTACTATACCCCTATTTATTCTCTCTTAACTGTATGCATTTATTTATGACCATCCATACAAAGTATTATCTCCCACCTTCTAAGATAATTAAGAAGGGCATATAAATCATTTCCTATCATGTCTTTCTCAATTTCACCGTTAATCTTAATTCTTGTGCAAAGTCAAAATACACCTTATATTTATCGATGGAGGGAGTAATTAGAAAGGTTATTATTTAGATTGATTTTATCTATAATTGTTAGTAGAACCCTCTATATAAGAAGGCTTAATGCATTTATTGACATAAAGCAATGAATAACCAGACAACTGTCTGGTTTTCCTCCATTTTGAAGTCAGGCCTAGAGAAGGTGCCACACTGCCACCGGCAGGGCTCTTCGCTGACATGATATTGGCTACGAGGCTTGACTAATGTAACAATGTAAAGGTGACTTATCGAGCCCAAGATTGCAGCAAGGAAAAGCGATGCTCCAACTACTACTCTTAAATCTTAATCGACCAAGTAGCGATAAAAATTATACAGGATTAAGCGCGTGCTAATAGATTACTACAGCCAGGAGGAACTGCGATTGAAAGTGTAGGATCGAGGCGCACCAAGAGGAGGGTGAATTGGTGCAAACTAACACCTAAAACTAACTTTTTTGTGTTTTTATTAATTCTGGAAATTAATAAAATAGTGACTAAATTGAACAAATCAATCTATGATAATTGATATAATAATATGGAAAAGAAACTAGATTAAACATGTATACTAAAGAGCAATTATCCGTAAACATGGATTAATAGATCGGAATCTATACTCACTGGTTTTCATCAAAGAACACACATATGGATGAAAGCATAACTCAAATAATCTTCCAAATTTTTCTTCTCTATTCTCTCAGCAACATCATGTCTACAGCACACCCTGATTACTGTAGCATCGCGAGGTACTGTAGCTCGTGAACTGTAACACCGAATTTTTTGCCTCGTTGCTGCGACCGCTGCTCTCTTTTCCTTCTGCCTTCAGTTCTTCGATGCGTCGCACTACTCGTGCTCCTGGACGCCGCCTCTCTATTTTCTTCGGTTCTTCACTTCCGCCGGAGCCCCTCGCCTCTCCTTTTATCACGAAGCCTCCTGGCTCCTGTCCGAAACCTTTTCTTGTACGGCTCTGCTTTTCTCACGCCAGCTCAACGATGTCGTCTCGGATTCAACTTTTTCTTTCTCCTCTCTAACAGGAGATTTCCTCCCTCTCTTTTATACTCATACCACTACTACAGAAAACATCATCACAGACGGTTCGCAAACGTCATCAGAGACGGTTTTGTGAACCGTCAGTAACAATAAGTCTGTGATGAAGGAGCTCATCAGAGACGGTTCTCTATCCGTCTGAGAAAATATATATCACAGACAGTTTATTAATACAACCGTCAGTCAAATTAAACTATCACGAGCGGTTATGATTTGAAACCGCTCGTGATAACTAAATATCACAGACGGTTTCAAATCACAACCGTCTGTGAAATTAAACTATCATAGACGGTTGTGATTTGAAACCGTCTGTGATAAGTTAATATCACAGACGGTTTCAAATCATAACCGTCTGTGATATGAACTCATCACAGACGGCTTCAAATAAGAACCGTCTGTGATGACCTTTTTTTCCCACACCCCCAGCAGAACCTCCATTAGTTATGGTGTTGTTCGAAATTTCCATCAATATTTCTACAACGATATTTATAAGGCACAACCAGTTATAGATGTTGTAATTGAATATCTGCACTTCCTATATGCATTGAGGCAACAGTTTGTCCGATCAGGATAGACTTAAAATATAAACATTTGTAGCGCTTTTTCTCCGTTGTTATGATAATGTTGATGGAACTCGACTAATAAATCAACCAAGACCCGCAGGCAGCATGGAGAGGCGACGGCAACCACGGTCTTCTCCATCGAACCGGACACACTAGAGTGTGTGATTTGCTTCATGCCATACTGAAGTGGCTTTGCGCAGGGTCACCGTAGTGCCACGGTGCAGAGTAGCCGGACGGCATGCTCTTGCGCAGGGTCACCGTCGTGCCACGGTGGGAGATCCAACATGGTACTTTGGTAAAAATTGTAGATGTACTTGATAGATTACTTTAGGTAGGGTAATTAAAGATTGAACAAATGTGATTGCAAGTCGGGTCTTCCTCGCCCGGAAGGATTTTGAAACACCCAACTTGAATGGATAAGAGGAGCCGGAGTAAGCCTATGGACAGTGGTTCGCCGAAGAAGACAGCCTTATCTATAACCAAGGCTAAAGATAGATCGTCAATACAATCCATCAATGGTGCAGTATGGTCATTCAAACGAACTTCACTATGAATACCAGGAAGTTCAGTTGAAAAAATCGCATCAATATTCTTGTCACCTTTGGAAGCTCCAGAAGAAGAACCTTTCTCAAATTGAAAACCCCCTCTGGCACCCTTGTCAACCTCAGAAGAGCCTCCATGCTTCCCAGAATCAGCATCTTCCATATCACAATCTCTATCATTTTCATGGTTGTCTGGATCATCGAGATCATCAGCATCATCAAACTCAGCTGGATCCCCCGGATTCTCGTTGACCACATGATCAACTTTGAAGAAGATCTCAAATATACCATCATCCACCACAATGTCAGTGTCCTCCGGAATGGAGTTCACATCCAAAACAGCCACTAACAAACGAACAACCCCAGTCCTTCTCATGGATCGCATGTCAACCCTTTGTGTAGCACCAAGAATAGAACCAAGTGCCCATAGCGACAAAAAAGATCGTATCTCATATGGGACACCATAGACATGCACCCAGACCTTATGTAACTTCCGTTTAGGCTTAATCTCCATATTCCATTCCTCGAACGACATCACCCCCTCATTGTTATCGGTGCGAAGACGCTTCATACTGATCATACGTTGAAGTTCTACTTGGCAGGGAAAAGGAACAATGTAAGAATTACTGTCATGCTTCCTAGCTATCCAATTCCATTGCACCGGAATTGCCCGAGCCAGCTCCTTGGTAACCAAATCAGCAGGAACCGAGCCTTCAACAATTCTGATCAGAGCCGTAGCCGACACTTTGGTTGGATTCTTCACAGGAGTGGTAGAAGGGATATGAAAGAAACCCAAACCATCACCAGCTAATCCACTAAAAACAGCAGAAGGCTTCGGGCCATGTAAGAGAGGGCAATGAGGAGTAAGATGCTCCTCTTCACAAATCTCACAACAAAGAATAAATTTCTTTTTCTTCTTCAATTCAGGTTCACCTATAGCATGAGAATTTTTGTGTTTACCTGCCTGAACTCCACTGCTATCTCCCTTCTCCTTAAGTTGCTTTGCAGGATCATCATCTGAGTTCTTCCCATTGTTGGCCGTCCAGTGTCCACCAGAATTTCCAGCAGTCCAGGCAGCGCCATGACTATTGAAAACACCTCGGCCCCCATGGTCTTGACCCCTATCCCGGCCACCATATCGACCACGAGTTCTTCCATAAATTCGAGGAGGTCTACCACCACCACGAGCCGCCCTCATCTGGCCTCCATAATTCCGACCTTGATGACGTTCCCCAACACCAGACGCCAGCGCACCACCCGCCATGACCACCTGAGCAAACGTGCGAGGAAATTGAGGTGATTTGCAATTGGTCAGCCGCCGATGGAGCATGGCTAAGCCAGGGTTTCGCACAGACCAAACTGAATTTCTGGGCCTCAATTCCACTGGCACAACCGGCCCAACATCAGAACTAGGCCCAAAAGGATTCGAATTTTGAATTGGCGGATAATCAGGAATTAACGGATTGTCAGGAACAGGGCAAGGAATATGCTGAATTGATACTTCCAATGATGTGTTTCTCAAAGATTGTTTGTCGCCAATCTGAGGAAGCAAAAAGTCACCAAAAGTTCTTGGTAAAGAACGCATTATTGGCGGTAAAGGGCCCTTCCAGGTATTTTTTTTATTCCAAGGCCAAGAACCTTTTCGATGACGCCCAGGAAATTGGCTCTGAGAAGCCTGCAAAAAATTAGTAGGCATATGATTATGAGGATCACACCCATGGGGGCGTACCTGCTTACCTGATTGAACATCACAGCCAATCTTCTCTGATACCGGAGCAGAATCACTGTAGGAAATCCTGAATTTGCCGGCAACAGACAACTTAGGCGGAGAGCGAATGGATTGCATAGTTTTGCCGATAGATGATGCAAAATAATGCCTTGCAGAATCCTTTTCATCCTGAGAAATCCCCATCCTGATTTCCGAGACTGCCTTTGTCCGGGAAGCCATTCGGGAGAAAATGCCATGGCGTCGCCTCATCGTCTCATCGCCTCATCCACTACCATGGGAGTCTCAAACACCGCAAAGGAGGAAATGGGATAGCACTCTCCTTTGTCTCAACAATATCAACAGAGGAGAACTACACAAGTGCACTATAGAAAAGGTTTATAACGAGGCTATTTTTTCTCTTCTCTCATCTTGCTTACCTTGCTCTATTCTATGGACTATAAGTACATATTTATAGTGAAATATAAAGGACGTCGTATAAGAGTAGAACTATAAATTTGAGTAGGAAACGAAACTGAAATGAATTTGGATCATACTTTAATAATCTCCACCTTGAGACGAATTTGCTTATATAGTCAACATATAAAAATGTAACATCCCAAAATTTTAATAAAGTAAAAGTGTATATTTTGAATTTGAATATAATTATTTCTGAGTTTTCTTGCCATTATTTGTTTTATTTGGATTTCCTTGGATTTATTCTTTGTATGAAAAATCCAACAAATGGAAATAAAGAATGAAAAAGAGAAAAAGGTAAAAATGTAAAAAGTAAAAATTTATAAAAATTGCCATGAGAACCCTGACCATTCAATTAAATCATTTTAGCCAGCAAATGAAATTTTATGCATAAAGAAATGAAGAGACAAAATGAAAAGATAACTTTTAAATCGTAACAATGCATTGTCAGAATTTATAAAATATTTTGGAGTCAGAAATGAATCTGTAAAAATATAATGAAAACCTCAATGCAATATCTACCTTTGGTAAAAATATTATAAATTAATAATGTCATTTAATACTTTTCCAAATTTAAAAACAGAAACTATGAAAATCTGGAAATTTCAATGTCAGAATTTTTATAAAATAATAGAGCAACATTTTGACCTCAAACTTTTACAGAAGCATTCTTAGCTCAAATACTTCTGAAAAACAAAATTTCAAAAATAGTAGACTTCAATTGCTCTCAAGGAAAAATTCAAAATCATTTTGAAAACTAGTTAACTTTAAGGAATTATTGTATGAAAACCAAAGTAGCGAATTGAGCGAAACCAAAGAAAATGGAAACTACATACTTTAGTCTCTCTACATAAAAACTTCTAGAAAATTCTGAAAGTGATAAAACTGCTTTTGAATTAATTGAACTTGTGATCAAAACAATCGGATGCATGTACAAAGAGTGTCACCATTATCTAGTCGCCATCAGTAGCGCCACCAATTCCTTCATCACTACCAGTGGTCCCCGTGCCCACCTCGACCCTTCTTCCTCCTGTTCTTGGCCAGAAACCACTCTCTCTCGACCAGTGCAGTGCTTGACTGAGTTCGCTCATTTCTTCTCCCCTGCGCGTCCGACTGAAGCGAAGCCTCTCGATTCATCGCGTCAGCCTCATCTCATCTCAGCCGCGATTGCTACCACGAAGACTCACTGCCATGTTGCGCCATACCGTAGCAAGTAAGCTCTGGCCAACTCACCATTTCTCATTTTGTCACGCATGGTGGAGCTCTCATCCAGACCAGAAGCAACTCGGCCAGGTTCAACCAATTCGCCCCTATAAATACCCCCAAATGGTCACCTGAGCTGCGTTTTCTTTCCTCCCTCACCACTCCTTTCCTCTCCTCAACTAAATCGCTGAAGCTTTGCTTCCTTCCGCCATGGCCGGACCTTCCTGGAGCTCAAAGCCGAAGTCAATTCGCGAAGAGTAAGAATCTATTTCCAAATCCCCTTAAGCTAGAGCATCACCAAGCCTCAAGCATCGAAAGCCCTCAAAAACATTTGAGCACCCCCATGCGAAATCAGGCCGCCACCGTGAGCCCCTTCTTCTCCAAAACCGGCGCACGGTGGTAGGCTTCTCCAGTGCGTGTCCGGCCGAGATAAGTATCAAAATGGAGTACTTGAGGTCCCTAATTGCTCAATCAGTTACCCATTCGATCTATCATGCTGCAGTTTTGCTCCTGGCTGAACCGCCATTACCGCCGTCGCTCGACCTCGGTGGCGCACCGCCCTGCTGCACCTCCGGCCGAATCGGTAGTACCCTCGTGCGTGCCTGACCGTTATCTTCCTCCTGGTGTGGTCGCCTTCGCCGGAGCTTCGCCGGAGTACCCTCGCCGCCATGCCCTAGAAGCTCCTCTGTTTTCCGTCTCTGCGCAATGGGGCCAAGGAGTCAGAAGCTTCAGGAGGAAGAAGACTAGATTCAAAAGGCACCTTTTCTATTGGTAAAGCGTATTCTCTAATATTTGGTCAATTACAAACCGAGCTAGTATCATTTGTGAATATCTTTTGCGTTTGTAATCCAAATAAGGTGAGACAAACTTATAAAATCATCTAAAATCAGGAAGAATTTAAATAGGTAAAAATATTTAATTTTTGAACTACAGAATCATTATTTGAATTAAACTTTGATTATAACCTCATTATGGTCTTCATATTAAATCTGTGGTCAATAAGTCATAAAACAATAAAATAAATTTTTATCTGATGATAAGACCAAGATGAATTCAAATATACAAAAATATTCAATTCTTGAATCATAGAACAATTATTAAAGTCAAGAATAGAATAAACAAAACAGTATTATGAACATTATGACACCCATGAAGAATATAACTTATGAAATTATAAAATAAATGATAATGTGCTTCTGGACCTATGAGAAGCTCAGATATGCCAAAGCCTATAACTTTTGATTTGTGTTTAAATTGCTTACGTTGCAAATATCAATAAGCCTAATTATGCGATATATTAAATATTTGAACTAAGTTTAATGTATTGCATGGCAACCATTAATAAACCTTAGTATGGTCATTAGTAAGAATAGTAGCAGAATACCTCATAAAACAATAAATTAATTTATATGCAGTTCCTGGAATCAGTAGAGAACCAATTATGTAAAAATATTTAAAGTAAAACTTATCTTGCATTCTTTGATGCAAGAAAGTGCAAACAACAATAGCAAATAAATAGTTAATCTATCGCGGTTAAGGTCAAAATAATGTAAAAATAGTTTTAAAACATTTCTAGAATGATACTCTGCTAATACCTGAAAAATGAATCAAGAATCATGTATAGCATAATTGGAAATTAAGTTTGAAACTTGGCGAGTTAAGGTTGCAAATATGATCATTTAGACTATTTCATCAGTTATTAAAATAACCCGTCTAAATACTAAAATTAGTAAAACTAGTTTAGAAACACTGTACAAAGTTCATACTACCATATTCTATAAAAAGAATCTTATTTCGTTAAGGTTTACATATTAATCTTATTAGTTCAAAACCCTTAAGTGTTAACCTTTCGCTTCGCATTCTCTCCGATTTCGTTAACGTAAACTTTATAATGCCACACAAGCCTTTTCAGCAATGAATATAATGTCTCATCTAAATTGTAAAACTTACAAAATTAGTCCAGTAGTGCTCCCCAAAGTATAGTCTATGCTATTACGAAAAGATAATCTCATTACATCGTGATTTACATATTAATCTTGATAGCTTAATAACCCATAAGTAATAAAGTTGCAGAAAGTATATTGAGAATAGTAAAATCTATAAACCTTTCAACTAATGATTAATTCTATTAATCTAACCAATTTTTGCATCCTGAATTCATAAAATAAGATTAATAAATTCATAAAAGAGCAATCCCTGTTTCTTGTAAAGAGTTTTATTTGTTCTTTCTATCTGTTTTCTTTTTGCCCTTATTGAAGTTAGTGTTTTGCTATGTTTCCGTTGATCGACGTGTAGAACCCGACATTGTTGATTCCGTCGTCGTCGACAGCCGCAATCCTTGTCTTCATCGTAAACGACAAATAAGCAAGGCAAGCACCTCCTTTGATCATGTTGATCCTAGTATTTAATTCTCATTGTTTTACTAAACCAATTTATGCATGCGTTTACTTTATGTAAATTGCTATTTTGTGAATTTGGTAGTTATACCTGTTGTCTCGTGAATCTCCTTTGATGATTATGAACATGTGACCTTGATAACTTTAGATTAAGGATAGGCATTACTTAATGTCATCATGGGTATATGCGTTCATATTATTCATGCTTAGCCATGCTTTAGAATCAATGATGTAAATGATCAGATTAAAATTGTTTCACGAAAACTCGAAATGGCATTTGTTAGTTCTTTGGTATTTTGATTAAAAACCCAAAATAAAACTATGGTTTGATGCGGGCGATTATTGGGAATAGCCGGACGTGCCAAAGGAATTGCACGTAGTGTAGGGTGAAGTATCGCCCATGTCGGATTAAGGACCGAGCAATGGGACGCTATTGATCCAAGAATTCCGTGCAACCACGAGGTCCGGTATGGGACGGCCATAGCTTATTAAGTTATTTAGACTTGGCTTTGCTCTTAGGAAGGCGGGAGCTAGCACAGGCATTCCGGTCAGGTCTGCCTGATGGGGTCTCTACTTGCTAATGCAACGGTGTATGCCCTGCCATGTTTAGAAACATTGTGTTGGGTGTGTGAAAGTGGATCCACGACTTGTGTGTGTGTGTTTCTAGTTCTATGGCGGGGGTTAACGTCCCGGGCTGGATCAAAGCCATGTCCAGGTAATGTAACGGTTATGTATGATCTCCTGGACGGCGCACCTAAGGAAGTGCGTCGAGCAAAAGGTTTATCATTCCTTGTGGGTAAAGTTGTACACCTCTGCAGAGTTTAAATCTAATCGATTAGCCGCGCCTGCGGTCATAGGCACTTGGTGAAGTCATTCCAATGTTAGATGTTTTATTATTTTCAAAAGGGTTGGTATCATTTGTTTTGCAACTGTGCTTTATGTCGAAGGGCTGACATTGATGGATTTCAGGATTTGATGATTCATCGCTCACGTCATGGAGGACTGTGAGTGTTATTTATGCTTTACTTATTTGTTATCAATCAATCTTGCTCTTATGAATCTCGTTTGCAAACAACTTGATTTACAAATTCAAATTCGCTTTATGCAAATTAACTGTAGAAGCCTTACCTTTGAAATGGCCTGCATATATTATAGGTTTTGCAAAAGTCTTGCGGAGTACGAAAGTACTCACCCTTGCTTATTCGTTGTTTTTAGGTGTAAGCTAGCGAAGCTTCGAAGATCTATTTTCGTCGCAGGTTGCGGGTTCTCCTTTGAAGCGATCTTTCTAGGGATTTATGCCTGGTCAGTTGCCTGCGGGATTGGATGGGTACACTACAAGGCTTTGCTTCTTTTGCTGCTATATACTCTGAGTTGTAAGATTTATGTGTTTATTCGTTTCCGCTTAATTAATTTAATGTATGGTTGTGATTCCAATTGTTGAAATGTGCGTGCTAGCTACTGATCCAGGGACTAGTACTACAAGCACATTAGATTTCTGTTTTGGCATTCGTGCTAAAACGGGGGTCGTTACAAAAAATCTTATCGAAATAAGTCTTCATCAATAGACTTTATGCCTTGAAAGTCTAACGCACTAATCTAAACAAGAAAGACCAGAACAGTCTTATCCAAAGCCTTCATAATGATCGTGCAAGCGATCTAAAATTACAACATATCCAAATAGTGATTAAATATCAAATTTAGTTATCTTCTCAACTGATATTATTTTTTTCTCAAAGTCTTCTCGATCAAGTGTAACCTAAATTAACTCATTGTATTGAAAACCCGCAACTCCACATTAGATTCTATATGTGTGGATCTTGTCGCAGTAACCCATAGAAGACAATGGATCGTTGAAGCAATCGCCAATGATTAATTCCACATGGATGCTGCTAATAATAGGCACAACGGCCTGAATTGCAATAAAATCCACTTCGAACAGAAATAGTATAACAATCGGCTGTGGCAAAAGATTGTCGATGTAGATAGTATAGATAGTGCCTAGGTATGGAGTCGAGCAGTGCGGGTGATAGTGTTGACGAAATTAGCGGTGGACTAGTCGCTAGGGTAGAGCACGGGTCAATACTCCATGTGAGTCGAGTCATGGGAACAAAGTCAAGGTGAGTTAGAATCATCAAATTGAGGCTGATGAATCTCGTGGTGCATTCTTGTGTGCAAGCAGTGGGCTTTGCATAATTCTTGGTACAATTTCTGTGAAATCATGTGCTGAAAAATTGGTTGTATAATGAAATTGGCATTGCAAAGTGGTTGTGATTATGGCATGTGTGGTGCTTGTGCATATGTTGTTTGAGA